>OZ020184.1:24217758-24250258 GCA_963971135.1 Stenus bimaculatus
AACAGTTTTTTGTGTGAATTTTAAGAAAATGGTTTTTTTTTTTGTAAACCTTTAGAATAAATCTTTCGAAAAATTTTAAAACGGCATTTCTAATCATATTTCATGAAAATAAAATTATTTAAATAAATTTTAAATTTTTTTATGAAGAAATAAAAAAGTTTACTGCAGTTTTTGTGGGATTTTTAAGTAAAATGTTTTTTTGTATAACTTTAGAATAATAAGCACGAAAATTTTTAAAACGGCATTTCTAATTAGATTTTATGAAAATAAAATTATTTAAACAAAGCTTAAATTTTTTTATGAAGAAATAAAAAAGTTACTGCAGTTTTTGTGTGATTTTTAAGAAAAACATTTTTTTTAAACCTTTGGAATAAATCGTCCGAAAAATTTTAAGACGGCATTTCTAATTAGATTTTGCGAAAATATAATTATTTAAACAAAATTTAAATTTATTTAGGAAGAAATAATAAAGTTACAACAGTTTTTGTTTGATTTTTAAGAAAAAGGTTTTTTTTGTATAACTTTAGAATAAATAATCTGAAAAAAAATAAAACGGCATTTCTAATTAGATTTCATAAAAACAAATTTATTTAAACAAAATTTAAATTTATTATGAAATGATAAAAAAGTTACAACAGTTTTTGTGTGATTTTTAAGAAAAACGTTTTTTTTGTATAACTTTAGTATAAATCATCTGAAAAATAATAAAACGGCATTTCTAATTAGATTCCATGAAAACAAAATTATTTATTCAATTAATGAAGGAAAAGGTAAAAACTTAATTTCAAACCAAACAATCGATTGAAATTAAGTTTTTACCTTTTCCTTCATTAATTGAATATGAAGAACCAAGCTTCTAGGGATTTTGTTAATTCTAAAATTATTTAAACAAAATTTAAATTTTTTTATGAAGAAATAAAAAAGTTACTGCAGTTTTTGTGTGATTTTTAAGAAAAACGCTTTTTTAGAATAAATAGTCCGAAAAATTTTAAAACGGCATTTCAAATTAGATTTCATGAAAATAAAATTATTTAAATAAATTTTAAATTTTTTATGAAGAAATAAAAAAGTTACTGCAGTTTTTGTGGGATTTTTAAGTAAAATGTTTTTTTGTATAACTTTAGAATAATAAGTACGAAAATTTTTAAAACGGCATTTCAAATTAGATTTCATGAAAACAAAAGTATTTAAAGAAAATTTAAGTTTATTTATGAAGAAATAAAAAAGTTACAACAGTTTTTGTGTGATTTTTAAGAAAAATGTTTTTTTTGTATAACTTTAGAATAAATCATCCGAAAAGATTTAAAACGGCATTTCTAATTAGATTCCATGAAAACAAAATTATTTAAACAAAATTTAAATTTTTTTATGAAGAAATAAAAAAGTTACTGCAGTTTTTGTGTGATTTTTAAGAAAAACGCTTTTTTAGAATAAATAGTCCGAAAAATTTTAAAACGGCATTTCAAATTAGATTTTATGAAAATAAAAATATTTAAATAAATTTTAAATTTTTTTATCAAGAAATAAAAAAGTTACTGCAGTTTTTGTGGGATTTTTAAGTAAAACGTTTTTTGTATAACTTTAGAATAATAAGTACGAAAATTTTTAAAACGGCATTTCTAATTAGATTTCATGAAAATAAAATTATTTAAACAAAGCTTAAATTTTTTTATGAAAAAATTAAAAAGTTACAGCAGTTTTTGTTTGATTTTTAAGAAAAACGCATTATTTCTTACAAATAACGTTTTTTTTGTATAATTTTAAAATTAATCGTCCGAAAATTTTAAAACGGCATTTCTAATTAGATTTCAAGAAAATAAAATTATTTAAACAAAATTTACATTTTTTAATGCAGAAATAAAAAAGTTACAGCAGTTTTTGTTTCATTTTTAAGAAAAACGCATTATTTCTTAAAAATAACGTTTTTTTTTAATTATTTTAAAATTAATTGTCCTAAAAATTTTAAAACGGCATTTCTAATTTGATTTCATGAAAGTAAAATTATTTAAACAAAATTTACATGTTTTTATGAAGAAATAAAAAAGTAACTGCTATTTTTGTGTGATTTTTAAGAAAAACGTTTTTTTGTATAATTTTAAAATTAATAGTCCCAAAAATTTTAAAACGGCATTTCTAATTAGATTTCATGAAAATAAAATTATTTAAACAAAATTTACAATTTTTTTATAACGAAATAAAAAAGTTACAGCAGTTCTTGTTTGATTTTTAAGAAAAAGGCATTATTTCTTAAAAATAACGTTATTTTGTATAATTTTAAAATTTATCGTCCAAAAAATTTTAAAACGGCATTTCTAATTTGATTTTATGAAAATAAAATTATTTAAACAAAATTTACATTTTTTCATTAAGGAATAAAAAAGTTACAGAAGTTTTTGTTTGATTTTTAAGAAAAACGCATTATTTCTTAAAAATAACGTTTCTTTTGTATTATTTTAAAATTAATCGTCCGAAAAATTTTAAAACGGCATTTCTAATTTGACTTTATGAAAATAAAATTATTTAAACAAAATTTACATTTTTTCATTAAGGAATAAAAAAGTTACAGCAGTTTTTGTTTGATTTTTAAGAAAAACGCATTATTTCTTAAAAATAACGTTTTTTTTTATATTATTTTAAAATAAATTTTCCGAAAAATTTTAAAACGGCATTTCTAATTAGATTTCATGAAAATAAAATTATTTAAACAAAATTTACATTTTTTTATAAAGAAATAAAAAAGTTACAGCAGTTCTTGTTTGATTTTTAAGAAAAACGCATTATTTCTTAAAAATAACGTTTTTTTGTATTATTTTAAAATTAATCGTCCGAAAAATTTTAAAACAGCATTTCTAATTAGATTTCATGAATATAAAATTATTTCAATAAAGTTTAAATTTTTTAATGAAGAAATAAAAAAGTTACTGCAGTTTTTGTGTGATTTTTAATAAAAACATTTTTTTTAAACCTTTGGAATAAATCGTCCGAAAAATTTTAAGACGGCATTTCAAATTAGATTTTGCGAAAATATAAATATTTAAACAAAATTTAAATTTATTTACGAAGAAATAAAAAAGTTACAACAGTTTTTGTGTGATTTTTAAGAAAAATGTTTTTTTTTGTATAACTTTGGAATAAAATGTCCGAAAAATTTTAAAACGGCATTTCTAATTAGATTTCATGAAAATAAAATTATTTAAACAAAGCTTAAATTTTTTTATGAAGAAATAAAAAAGTTACAGCAGATTTTATGTGATTTTTAAGAAAAACGCATCATTTCTTAAAAATATCGTTTTTTTTGTATAACTTTAAAATAAATCGTCCGAAAAATTTTAAAACGGCATTTCTAATTAGATTTTATGAAAATATATTTATTTAAACAAAATATAAATTTATTCATGAAGAAATAAAAAAGTTACAACAGATTTTGTGTGATTTTTAAGAAAAACGTTTTTCTTTGTATAACTTTAGAATAAATCGTCCAAAAAATTTTAAGACGGCATTTCTAATTAGATTTTATGAAAATGAAATTATTTAAACAAAAGTTAAATTTTTTTATGAAGAAATAAATAAGTTACAGCAGTTTATGTGTGTTCTTTAAGAAAAACGCATTATTTCTTAAAAATAACGTTTTTTTTTTGTATAACTTTAAAATAAATCGTCCGAAATATTTTAAAACGGCATTTCTAAATAGATTTCATGAAAATAAAATTATTTAAACAACGTTTAAATTTTTTTATGAAGAAATAAAAAAGTTAGTGCAGTTTTTGTGTGATTTTTAAGAAAAACATTTTTTTTATAACTTTGGAATAAAACGTCTGAAAAAATTTAAGATAACATTTCTAATTAGATTTCATGAAAACAAAATTATTTAAACAAAATTTAAATTTATTCATGAAGAAATAAAAAAGTTACAACAGCTTTTGTGTGATTTTTAAGAAAAAGGTTTTTTTTGTATAACTTTAGGATAAATTGTCCGAAAAATTTTAAAACGGCATTTCTAATTAGATTTCATGAAAACAAAATTATTTAAACGAAATTTAAATTTTTTTATGAAGAAATAAAAAAGTTACTGCAGTTTTTGTGTGATTTTTAAGAAAAACGTTTTTTTGTATAACTTTAGAGTATATCGTCCGAAAAATTTTAAGACGGCCTTTCTAAGTAGATTTCATGAAAACAAAATCATTTAAACAAAATTTAAATTTACTTATGAAGAAATAAAAAAGTTACAACTGTTTTTGTGTGATTTTTTAGAAAAACGTTTTTTTTGTATAACTTTAGAATAAATCATCCGAAAATTTTTAAAACGGCATTTCTAATTAGATTTCATGAAAATAAAATTATTTAAACAAAATTTTAAATTATTTATGAAGAAATAAAAAAGTTACAACAGTTTTTCTGTGATTTTTAAGAAAAATGTTTTTTTTGTATAACTTTAAAATAATTAGTACGAAAAATTTTAAAACGGCATTTCTAATTAGATTTCATTAAAATAAAATTATTCAAACAAAATTAAAATTTTTTTATGAAGAAATAAGAAAGTAACTGCAGGTTTTGTGTGATTTTTAAGAGAAACATTTTTTTATAACTTTGGAATAAAACGTCCGAAAAATTTTAAGATGGCATTTCTAATTAGATTTCATGAAAAGAAAATTACTTAAACAAAATTTAAATTTATTTATGAAGAAATAAAAAAGTGACTTCAGTTTTTGTGTGATTTTTAGGAAAAACGTTTTTTTGTATAACTTTAAAATAATTAGTACGAAAAATTTTAAAACGGCATTTCTAATTAGATTTCATTAAAATAAAATTATTCAAACAAAATTAAAATTTTTTTATGAAGAAATAGGAAAGTAACTGCAGGTTATGTGAGATTTTTAAGAGAAACATTTTTTTTATAACTTTGGAATAAAACGTCCGAAAAAATTTAAAACGGCATTTCTAACTAGATTTCAGTAAAACAAAATTGTTTAAACAAAATTTAATTTTTTTTATGAAGAAATAAAAAAGTAACTGCAGTTTTTGTGTGATTTTTAAGAAAAACGTTTTTTTGTATAACTTTAGAATAAATAGTCCGAAAAATTTTAAAACGGCATTTATAATAAGATTTCATAAAAATAAAATTATATTAACAAAATTTAAATTTATTTATGAAGATAGAAAAAAGTTACAGCAGTTTTTGTGTGATTATTAAGAAAAGAGTTTTTTTTTCTATAACTTTAAAATAAATCGTTTGAAAAAATTTAAAATGGCATTTCTAATTAGATTCCATGAAAACAAAATTATTTAAACAAAATTTAAATTTACTCATGGAGAAATAAAAAAGTTACAACTGTTTTTGCGTGTATTTTAAGAAAAACGATTTTTTGTTTAACTTTGGAGTAAATAGTCCGAAAAATTTTAGAACGGCATTTCTAATTAGATTTCATGAAAACAAAATCATTTAAACAAAATTTAAAGAAGGTTTAATGGATGAAACGAACGAGTTTCAGGACATTTTGGACGAGCTCTTAGTCTTCCATAGGAATGTGAAAAAGGACAATGTGGAAAGAAGAAATAACATTAAGTTAACAAGTAGTAAGTTAAAAAAATTAAATAAGTTAGAATTAGAATTTAGAAATCTTAGAGATGTATTTAATAGCAAAACACATAATGCGGATGTAATTAATGAAGTAAAATTAATTATAGGAAAAATACTCAAGCAATTTGGGGTTTTAAAAAATGTGTTAGAAACTAGGTTATTAGAAGCAAATGCCGAGCAACCTGAATTAAGTATCCTTAAAATTAATTATAGTTCAGACTCGGATACTGATTTAAATTGCTCTGTATTAACAATGGGTGAAAAATTTGAATTAAAAACGGCTTCGAGCCTATTACCAATTATGAACGGTAAAGAAGATGTGACTAAACAGCTCATAGATGCTATCGAGTTATATGATGAGATGTTAAATGAAGAAGGAAAGAAATTGTTGACAATTTATACCTTAAAATCTAGAATTTCTCAAAATGCGAAATTAAGGCTGAAAGCAAGTTATATTAATAATGCTTTGTTAGTAGCAGACTTAAGAGCGCATTTTGTTTCAAAAAAAATCCGTGTCCGCATTATCCACGCAATTACATAATATTACACAAGCAAATAAAAGTATTGGCGAATTCGGTGGAAAAATAGAGGAGTTATTTACTGAGTTAACAATAGCACAGGCAAATGGCGATGAAAACGCTAAAGAAGTATTACGCAAGGTCAATGAAAGAATTGCAATCAACGCATTTGCGAACGGACTATGCAATAACGAAATAAGAACGATCATAAAGGCACTTAATTATAATAATTTAAGCGAAGCAATTAAAGGAGCCACGGATGAAGTTTTAACGAAAAATACAGACCAGCAAATGTTTAACATGGGACGAAATAATCGTTTCAACCAAGGTCATATACGGCGTAGAACTTCATCCAATGGTTACGGACATTTTAATAGTAATAATCGAGGTCGTAATAAGTATTTTAATCGGGGTAGCAATAACTATTTTAGTCGGGGTAGTAATAATAATTTTAATCGAGGTAATAATAATAATGGCCATAATAATCAGGCAAATAGAACTCATTTTAATAATAATAATAATAACAGATATTTTAGAGGAAATAACAATAATCGGGGAAGTAGAACTAATAATAATAGTCATCAGCGGACATACGTCATGAACGATGAATCGAGGGAAACCAACGCAGAAGAAGCAAACACTTCTAACGAAAATTAGTTTTTTCGAGCTTCCCAATAAGAATAATAATATTAAAGAAGTAATTTTAAATATAAATGGTTTAAGTTTTGTGCGAATGAGATTTGGGATGAATGAACTTTTGTTTTTAATAGACACGGGTGCGTTAATTAGCGTAATATTTAGTGATGTAATAAATGGCAATGAAAATATTAATTATGCAAGCAAAATAAAAATAAATGGCATATCAGGTTCAGCAATGACTCAAGGGTCAATAGAACTCGCGTTAGGTATAAACGATTGTATGAATGCGAATCATCAATTTCAAATATTAAATAGATTCGATAAAGTAATGCATGGTGTGTTAGGTTCAGATTTTTTAAAGAAATTTTCAACAAAGCAGAGAGGAACTACTGTACTATAGAGAAGGAGCTTTTAGCAGTAGTTTGGGCCGTAAAACATTTTCGACCATATCTGTTTGGGAAAAAGTTCACAATCTTCACAGATCACAGGCCACTAATCTATTTATTCGGCATGGCAAATCCGTCCAGTAGGTTAACAAAGTTTCGGTTAACGCTAGAAGAATACGATTTTGACATAAAATATGTAAAAGGTAAAGAAAACGTAATAGCAGATGCGCTATCACGGGTTGAAATTTCTGCTAAAGATTTAAAAAGTATGAGTTCCGAAATATGTCAACAGTGTGTGCTATAACAAGGGCACAAAGCAAAAATAAGCAACAGAGTTCGACGGGTGACTTTGATCATCACGAAAACGAACGGAGTGATCACCCGGGCGTCGTGGAGGTATTAAAGCAACCGGAAAATTCTGTAGCACTAAAGTTCTTAACAAAGTTAGAGTTCGAAAAGAAAATGAGAAATCATAATAGTGGTAGCTACCAATATGATAATATAATATATGATAAACTTAATAAGATCATATTTATTCTCCAGTACGGTCGATCGGCGTCGACACTATGTGCATCGTTGAGACACGTAACTGAAATTTGCAAAAACGAACAAAATAATCCGGAAATATTAATTATAAAAAATGACGAAAGCGCGCAAATTTTAAATATAATTATCAAAGAACTCAAACGGGCAAAAATAAATATTTCTATAATTAAGGACATAATAAATGTAACAGATACGGAAACAAAGCAATTAATTATGAATGATTTCCACATGTTACCAACCGGCGGTCATGCGGGCATTAATAGAATGACAAATAATATAAAGAGGTACTACTTTTGGTCGGGAATGCATAAGGATGTAGATACATTTATAAAAAACTGTGACGATTGTTAGAGGTTTAAGCATTCAAAACCAAATGTGCAACCTTTGAAAATTACAACAACAGCGTCAACGGCATTGCAAAAAAATTACTTAGACGTTGTAGGTCCTTTAGAAACAGATGATCAAAATAATAAATATATTTTGACACTGCAATGAGAACTCAGCAAATACGTAGAGGCTTATCCTATAAGCAACAAAGAAGCTGTAACAGTTGCGCGTGCGTTTGTGGAAAATTATATTTTACGATACGGGGTGCCGAACGAGGTTGTTTCTGATCGCGGAACAGAATTTTTAGCAGCCACGTTTATGGAAACATGTAAATTATTAAACATTAAACAATTATCTGCGACCGCGTATCACCATGAGACATTGGGATCTCTGGAAAACTCTCACAAAAACCTAGGAGCCTACTTACGTATTCAGACAACTAAGCATCCGGGAACATGGGGTTCATGGGTACCATACTGGTGTTTCTCGTATAACAATACGGTACACACAGAAACGCGGTATACACCCTATGAATTAGTATTCGGGAAAACATGTAACATACCGTCAAATGTTAAAAACAAAATTGATCCGTTGTACACTTTCGATAACTATCCACTGGAGTTAAGGTATAGATTGCAACAAGCGTGTTATGAAGCAAAAAATAACTTGATAACATCTAAAGACAAAAGAAAAGAGACACATGATTATAAAACAAATTGTAAAATAATTAGTTATAAGGTAGGAGAAAAAGTTATGTTAAGAAATAGTGCGGGAAAGAAAATGGATGCCATAATTAATGGTCCATTTACAGTGCTACAAGACAAAGGACATAATGTAGTGATAAACAAAGACAACAGTGAAGTAGAGGTACACAAAAACAGAGTAAAACTGTATACAAAATGGTGCACAAAGTTTTTGAAATCGGTAAATACAAAAAACTTTTTCTTCTCCGTTGGGAGGTGTAGTATAGTGAGATAATGTTAAGATTAAGCTAAGAAAATATTAGGATAAATTGTTATTATTAGCACATAATTATACAGCGTGCGTCTCGATTTATGAGACGATTCACGGCGTTTCAATTTTGCGCATACGCCTCTTTCGTAAAAATTATAATTTATTGTCCCACCAAGTTGCTTACAAAAACCCAATCCACCAATCCCGAGGCATTGCGCTCACAATTCAATTGTATCAAATGCAAATTTAAAAAATGTAAATACGATTGGTGTTTACGCGAAGCGGTGATAAGATGAATAAGCGCCGCGCGCCGGCTCCAAGTGCATGAGAATCTCACTGTCTCATTTGCTTGACGCAGCAATGCATTTAAACTGGCTAAAAAGCTAAGATACATACTCCTAATTTTCACATCAAAGATCTGTGTTTTTCGTCCGATTTTCAAAAAAAAAATTGCTTTGTAAAGGAGAATGTTCATTTTAACACCCTTCCTAATTTTATTTATTTAGGGGTACGCTAACACCTTTAAAAAAAAATCCCAAAACGTTCAATTTATTGTACTGTTTTACCGATTGTTGAATCGCCGGCGTCAATTTTAAAAAATTGTAGCGCCGTCGGGGTTTAAAGGGAAGCAACAAAATTTGGCACTGTTAATTCGTACATCCAAAAGGTTAACCTGACAAATTTTCAAGTCTCCAGGGCTACGGGAAGATCAACGTCACCTGGATAAACAAGATGTACTTTAAAATCGTCTTTAAAAATGTGTCATATTTTAAAGCGTTTTGTTAAAATTAACCTCTAATATTGCAACTCGATTTACGACAAAAACTCATTTTGATGTCTCCTTTCGTTTTTGAGATATGACTGAAAAATTCTCCGTTTTTACAAAATTATTAATATCTCTAAAAGTATCTGATTTCAAAAACCGATTGCCGAGACAAATTTCAAAGTCCTGATCTTAAAAAATTCTTAAATAATTCGATTGATTTCAAGATCAACCCCGCAAATAAAAGAAAATGATGTTGGGAAGTTAAAACTTCACAAAAACATTTCGGAATTCATTACTTTCTTGTATCTAATCCCTTCCAAAGTGGTCAAACTAAAGAGAATTAATTAGTACTTATGACAAAAATATATTTCAAAAACTTTTGTACTAATTTTTTAAAAGTTTGATTATTAAGCAAAATATGAATTTTCAAAAATACACATTAACACAATCGCAATTTAGTACCTACATTATCTACAATTTTTTTAAATTTTTAAGTTGCCAAAATCCTCATTTTTCATTTGCGAGGTCAATCTTAAAATCATTCGAAATTTCTAAAGATTCTTTTAAGGCAGGGGTAATTTTTTTTCAAAAATTGTTTTTTAATTTTTGCGAATGATTACTGATGCAAACTATTGCAAGAGGGCGTATTTTATACTTTGTTAAAACTGGTTAGTTGCATTTTGTGTACTAATCCGGTCAGTAATAAACAATATTCAACCGAAAATTACTTTTTATTCCGTCCTGGTACAGATAATACTTTTGGAGCTAAGAGCTATTAATTATTTTGTGAAAATTAAAAAATTATTTTTTTTTGTAGATAAGTACAGCCTACTTTCTACGTTATTCTTCTCATCACTTCTTTTTGAGTTATACTGTAAATATTTTCAATTAACAATTTTTAAAATACAGGATGTCCCAAGTCTCAAAAATGACGCCAGAGCTCTCCGAAAAATAGCTTAAAAAATCCTCTTAACCAAATGACCGAGATCTGATGAGACCACGTTGGGAAATCAATTTTTTTATTTAAAATTACCTACAATATTTACCCGTCACAATTTTCAATTTAAAAAAATAAATTGTGAATAATAGGATTAAAATTTAATTTATTACTTCACGACTAAAGAGAACCCAAACTTTTAAGAACCACTAGCGGGTTTTATAATTCATACCAAAAAAAGTTGAATACCCAACTTTGTCTCATATCTTAATTGGTCAAGAGGACCTTTTAACTATTTTTCTGAGGATCTCCCTGAAGGCGGAAGGGCCTCCAACAACGTACTACGCTCTTGTGCCATTTTCGAGACATCCTGAATATGTTTGCAAAATTATAAAATATTAAGATTATGTTAGGGTGACCTAGGTTTTTTTTAATTTCGGGATCCCGACAAAATCGCCCAATTTTGAATTTTCATCAATAATTTGCCCTCCCCAAGATGAAATCCTAGACACGCCCTTACTTTGTGCTATTTTAGCGATTATTGAGTCGACGCTGACGGAGTCAATTTTAAAAAATGCATCAGCGCCGAAATTAGGCACTGGCGCCTGGATACAAAGGATTTATCGGTTAATTTTTTAAAGGGTATTTCCAATTTTTACCTATAAGAGCTGTTTTTTTCGTCCGATTAAAAAACAAATTTCGTTTGAATAGAAAATGTTCATCTTGACACCCTTACTAATTTTTCTAGTACGCTAACAGTTAAAAATTCTGTAGTCGTCTTCAAATAAAAAAAATAGTAAAATCGGGATTTATAGGAAAGTCACGATATTTAGCACAAGATATTCGTAAAAGCATTTTGATAAAATTAACCTCCAATATTGGATTTGACTATGACGTATTGAACATTCCAGGAAACGTTTTAAGGTCTTCTCTACGAGAAAAAAACAGAATCATTTTGAAATCTCTTTTCGTTATGACTGAAAACACTCCGTTCTTAGAAAATAATTAATATCTCTAAAGGTATTATTTCTACTAGAACGTACGATAGACCAAACGTCATAATTTTTTCTACATAATTGCCTTAAAAATAATTTTTGGTCATATATTGCGCCTTCCTAGATTGTATTGGGTATAAATATTTTAGCAAAATTTTGTGATTTTTTTCTTACAAATTTAATTCACCAGTTTTACTTCTTTTTTTGGAAAATATAGCTTCCTTTTAAAATTACGTAGAGACAAAATTCAAAACCGATAGCTGAGAAAATTTTCAGGACCTTGTCTTCCGAATTAAGTCAATATCCGGCTGGCAAATGAATGATGATTTTGGTAATTTAAAACTTCACAAACAATTTTGGTAATGTGGGTATCTTCTAATATGGTGGAATTGAAAAAAATATTATAAAAATAGTTAACTTTTGTAAAACGATCATAATAATGTTCTCCTTTTTTGGAAGTTTGGTAGTACCCTGATTCATTTTTAATACGCTTGGCGAAAAATTTTATTTTTGTCGTAAGTACTAATTTAGTTTAGTTTAACCACTTTGGAAGGGTTTAGATACAAAAAAGTAAGGAATTCCGAAATGTATTTGTGAAGTTTTAAATTTCCAACATCATTATCGTTTATTTGCGGGGTTGATCTTGAAATCAATCGAATTATCTAAGAATTTTTTAAGATCAGGACTTTGAAATTTGTCTCGGCGATCGGTTTTTGAAATCAGATACTTTTAGAGATATTAATAATTTTGTAAAAACGGGGGATTTTTCAGTCATATCTCAAAAACGAAAGGAGACATCAAAATGAGTTTTTGTCGTAAATCGAGTTGCGATATTAGGGGTCAATTTTAACAAAACGCTTTAAAATATGACACATTTTTAAAGATGATTTTAAAGTACATCTTTTTTATCCAGGTGCCGTGGATCTTCCCGTAGCCCTGGGGACTTGAAAATTTGTCAGGTTAACCTTTAGGATGTACGAATTAACATTGCCAAATTTCGTTGCTTCCATTTAAACCCCAACGGCGCTACAATTTTTTAAAATTGACGCCGGCGACTCAACAATCGGTAAAACAGTACAATAAATTGAACGTTTTGGGAATTTTTTTTAAAGGTGTTAGCGTACCCCTAAATAAATAAAATTAGAAAGGGTGTTAAAATGAACATTCTCCTTTACAAAGCAATTTTTTTTTTGAAAATCGGACGAAAAACACAGATCTTTGATGTGAAAATTAGGAGTACGTATCTTAGCTTTTTAGCCAGTTTAAATACATTGCTGCGTCAAGCAAATGAGACAGTGAGATTCTCATGCGCTTGGAGCCGGCGCGCGGCGCTTATTCATCTTATCACCGCGTCGCGTAAACACCAATCGTATTTGCATTTTTTAAATTTGCATTTGATACAATTGAATTGTGAGCGCAATGCCTCGGGATTGGTGGATTGGGTTTTTGTAAGCAACTTGGTGGGACAATAAATTATAATTTTTACGAAAGAGGCGTATGCGCAAAATTGAAACGCCGTGAATCGTCTCATAAATCGAGACGCACGCTGTATAAGGTTTGTTATGTTAGGAAACACAAGTGCAATAACTAACAAGGCAAAGTTACCAATCGTAACCTTGCATTGTCAGCACTTGTAATCAATAAATAGATGTAAGAAAAGGTGGAACAATTAGAATTAACTAGAATTAATTAGAATTAACTAGAATTAATTAGAAGTAAGAAGATTTAAGTAGTGTTACGAAGAATCCCCGAATAAACGAATTATAAGTACCAACGTGTTTAATTCCATAATTATGCTGGAGAAGAACCCAACCAAATTATAAGAACGACGAAGAATATTACAAGAATAAATCATCCGAAAATTTTTAAAACGGCATTTCTAATTAGATTTCATGAAAATAAAATTATTTAAACAAAATTTACATTTTTTTATGAAGAAATAAAAAAGTTACTGCTGTTTTTGTGTGATTTTTAAGAAAAACGTTTTTTTGTATAATTTTAAAATTAATAGTCCTAAAAATTTTAAAACAGCATTTCTAATTAGATTTCATGAATATAAAATTATTTAAACAAAATTTACATTATTTTATAGCGAAATAGAAAAGTTACAGCAGTTTTTGTTTGATTTTTAAGAAAAACGCATTATTTCTTAAAAATAACGTTTTGTTTGTATAATTTTAAAATTAATCGTCCGAAAAATTTTAAAACGGCATTTCTAATTAGATTTTATGAATATAAAAATATTTAAAGAAAATTTACATTTTTTTATTAAGAAATAAAAAAGTTACAGCAGTTTTTGTTTGATTTTTAAGAAAAACGCATTATTTCTTAAAAATAACGTTTTCTTAGTATAATTTTAAAATTGATCGACCGAAAAATTTTAAAACGGCATTTCTAATTAGATTTCATAAATATGAAAATATTTAAAGAAAATTTACATTTCTTTATTAAGAAATAAAAAAGTTACAGCAGTTTTTGTTTGATTTTTAAGAAAAACGCATTATTTCTTAAAAATAACGTTTTCTTTGAATAATTTTAAAATTAATCGTCTAAAAAATTTTAAAACGGCATTTCTAATTAGATTTAAAGAAAATAAAATTACTTAAACAAAATTTACATTTTTTTATGAAGAAATAAAAAAGTTACTGCTGTTTATGTGTGATTTTTAAGAAAAACGTTTTTTTGTATAATTTTAAAATTAATAGTCCTAAAAATTTTAAAACGGCATTTCTAATTAGATTTCATGAATATAAAATTATTTAAACAAAATTTACATTATTTTATAGCGAAATAAAAAAGTTACAGCAGTTTTTGTTTGATTTTTAAGAAAAACGCATTATTTCTTAAAAATAATGTTTTGTTTGTAGAATTTTAAAATTAATCGTCCGAAAAATTTTAAAACGGCATTTCTAATTAGATTTTATGAATATAAAAATATTTAAAGAAAATTTACATTTTTTTATTAAGAAATAAAAAAGTTACAGCAGTTTTTGTTTGATTTTTAAGAAAAACGCACTATTTCTAAAAAATAACGTTTTTTTTGAATTATTTTAAAATTAATCGTCCTCAAAATTTTAAAACGGCATTTCTAATTTGATTTCATGAAAATAAAATTATTTAAACAAAATTTACATGTTTTTATGAAGAAATAAAAAAGTAACTGCTGTTTTTGTATGATTTTAAAGAAAAACGTTTTTTTGTATAATTTTAAAATTAATAGTCCCAAAAATTTTTAAACGGCATTTCTAATTAGATTTCATGAAAATAAAATTATTTAAACAAAATTTACATTTTTTTTATAACGAAATAAAAAAGTTACAGTAGTTTTTGTTTGATTTTTAAGAAAAACGCATTATTTCTTAAAAATAACGTTTTTTTTTGTATAATTTTAAAATTTATCGTCCAAAAAATTTTAAAACGGCATTTCTAATTTGATTTTATGAAAATAAAATTATATAAACAAAATTTACATTTTTTCATTAAGGAATAAAAAAGTTACAGCAGTTTTTGTTTGATTTTTAAGAAAAACGCATTATTTCTTAAAAATAACGTTTCTTTTGTATTATTTTAAAATTAATCGTCCGAAAAATTTTAAAACGGCATTTCTAATTTGATTTTATGAAAATAAAATTATTTAAACAAAATTTACATTTTTTTATAAAGAAATAAAAAAGTTGCAGCAGTTTTTGTTTTATTTTTAAGAAAAACGCATAATTTCTTAAAAATAACGTTTTTTTGTATTATTTTAAAATTAATCGTCCGAAAAATTTTAAAACAGCATTTCTAATTAGATTTCATGAATATAAAAATATTTAAACAAAATTTACCTTTTTTTATTAAGAAATAAAAAAGTTACAGGAGTTTTTGTTTGATTTTTAAGAAAAACGCATTATTTTTTAAAAATAAGGTTTTTATTGTATAATTTTAAAATTAAACTTCCTAAAAATTTTAAAACGGCATTTTTAATTAGATTTCATAAAAACAAATTTATTTAAACAAAATTTAAATTTATTTATGAAATGATAAAAAAGTTACAACAGTTTTTGTGTGATTTTTAAGAAAAAGGTTTTTTTTGTACAACTTTAGAATAAATCATCTGAAAAATAATAAAACGGCATTTCTAATTAGATTTCATGAAAACAAATTTATTTAAACAAAATTTAAATTTATTTATGAAATGATAAAAAAGTTACAAGAGTTTTTGTGTGATTTTTAGGAAAAACGTTTTTTTTTGTATAACTTTAGAATAAATCATCTGAAAATAATAAAACGGCATTTCTAATTAGATTTTATTAAAAGAAAATTATTAAAATAAAATTTAAATTTTTTTATGAAGAAATAAAAAAGTTACAGCAGTTTTTGTGTGTTTTTTAAGAAAAACGCATTATTTCTTAAAAATAACGTTTTTTTTTGTATTATTTTAAAATTAATCGTCCGAAAAATTAGATTTCTTGAATTTAAAACTATTTAAATAAAATTTAAATTTTTTTATTAAGAAATAAAAAAGTTACAGTAGTTTTTGTTTGATTTTTAAGAAAACCGCATTATTTCTTAAAAATAAAGTTTTCTTTGTATAATTTTAAAATTAATCGTCCGAAAAATTTTAAAACGGCATTTCTAATTTGATTTCATGAATATTATATTATTTAAACAAAATTTACATTTTTTTATTAAGAAATATAAAAGTTACAGCAGTTTTTGTTTGATTTTTAAGAAAAACGCATTATTTCTTACAAATAACGTTTTTTTTGTATAATTTTAAAATTAATCGTCCGAAAATTTTAAAACGGCATTTCTAATTAGATTTCAAGAAAATAAAATTATTTAAACAAAATTTACATTTTTTAATGCAGAAATAAAAAAGTTACAGCAGTTTTTGTTTCATTTTTAAGAAAAACGCATTATTTCTTAAAAATAACGTTTTTTTTTAATTATTTTAAAATTAATTGTCCTAAAAATTTTAAAACGGCATTTCTAATTTGATTTCATGAAAGTAAAATTATTTAAACAAAATTTACATGTTTTTATGAAGAAATAAAAAAGTAACTGCTGTTTTTGTGTGATTTTTAAAAAAAACGTTTTTTTGTATAATTTTAAAATTAATAGTCCCAAAAATTTTAAAACGGCATTTCTAATTAGATTTCATGAAAATAAAATTATTTAAACAAAATTTACAATTTTTTATAACGAAATAAAAAAGTTACAGCAGTTCTTGTTTGATTTTTAAGAAAAAGGCATTATTTCTTTAAAATAACGTTATTTTGTATAATTTTAAAATTTATCGTCCAAAAAATTTTAAAACGGCATTTCTAATTTGATTTTATGAAAATAAAATTATTTAAACAAAATTTACATTTTTTCATTAAGGAATAAAAAAGTTACAGAAGTTTTTGTTTGATTTTTAAGAAAAACGCATTATTTCTTAAAAATAACGTTTCTTTTGTATTATTTTAAAATTAATCGTCCGAAAAATTTTAAAACGGCATTTCTAATTTGACTTTATGAAAATAAAATTATTTAAACAAAATTTACATTTTTTCATTAAGGAATAAAAAAGTTACAGCAGTTTTTGTTTGATTTTTAAGAAAAACGCATTATTTCTTAAAAATAACGTTTTTTTTTATATTATTTTAAAATAAATTTTCCGAAAAATTTTAAAACGGCATTTCTAATTAGATTTCATGAAAATCAAATTATTTAAACAAAATTTACATTTTTTTATAAAGAAATAAAAAAGTTACAGCAGTTCTTGTTTGATTTTTAAGAAAAACGCATAATTTCTTAAAAATAACGTTTTTTTGTATTATTTTAAAATTAATCGTCCGAAAAATTTTAAAACAGCATTTCTAATTAGATTTCATGAATATAAAAATATTTAAACAAAATTTACATTTTTTTATTAAGAAATAAATAAGTTACAGGAGTTTTTGTTTGATTTTTAAGAAAAACGCATTATTTTTTAAAAATAAGGTTTTTATTGTATAATTTTAAAATTAATCTTCCTAAAAATTTTAAAACGGCATTTTTAATTACATTTCATAAAAACAAATATATTTAAACAAAATTTAAATTTATTTATGAAATGATAAAAAAGTTACAACAGTTTTTGTGTGATTTTTAAGAAAAAGGTTTTTTTTGTACAACTTTAGAATAAATCATCTGAAAAATAATAAAACGGCATTTCTAATTAGATTTCATGAAAACAAATTTATTTAAACAAAATTTAAATTTATTTATGAAATGATAAAAAAGTTACAAGAGTTTTTGTGTGATTTTTAGGAAAAACGTTTTTTTTTGTATAACTTTAGAATAAATCATCTGAAAATAATAAAACGGCATTTCTAATTAGATTTTATTAAAAGAAAATTATTAAAATAAAATTTAAATTTTTTTATGAAGAAATAAAAAAGTTACAGCAGTTTTTGTGTGTTTTTTAAGAAAAACGCACTATTTCTAAAAAATAACGTTTTTTTTTAATTATTTTAAAATTAATCGTCCTCAAAATTTTAAAACGGCATTTCTAATTTTATTTCATGAATATTATATTATTTAAACAAAATTTACATTTTTTTATTAAGAAATATAAAAGTTACAGCAGTTTTTGTTTGATTTTTAAGAAAAACGCATTATTTCTTACAAATAACGTTTTTTTTGTATAATTTTAAAATTAATCGTCCGAAAAATTTTAAAACGGCATTTCTAATTAGATTTCAAGAAAATAAAATTATTTAAACAAAATTTAGCTTTTTTTAATGCAGAAATAAAAAAGTTACAGCAGTTTTTGTTTGATTTTTAAGAAAAACGCATTATTTCTTAAAAATAACGTTTTTTTTTGTATAATTTTAAAATTTATCGTCCAAAAAATTTTAAAACGGCATTTCTAATTTGATTTTATGAAAATAAAATTATTTAAACAAAATTTACATTTTTTCATTAAGGAATAAAAAAGTTACAGCAGTTTTTGTTTGATTTTTAAGAAAAACGCATTATTTCTTAAAAATAACGTTTCTTTTGTATTATTTTAAAATTTATCGTCCGAAAAATTTTAAAACGGCATTTCTAATTTGATTTTATGAAAATAAAATTATTTAAACAAAATTTACATTTTTTCATTAAGGAATAAAAAAGTTACAGCAGTTTTTGTTTGATTTTTAAGAAAAACGCATTATTTCTTAAAAATAACGTTTTTTTTTATATTATTTTAAAATTAATTTTCCGAAAAATTTTAAAAAGGCATTTCTAATTAGATTTCATGAAAATCAAATTATTTAAACAAAATTTACATTTTTTTATAAAGAAATAAAAAAGTTACAGCAGTTCTTGTTTGATTTTTAAGAAAAACGCATAATTTCTTAAAAATAACGTTTTTTTGTATTATTTTAAAATTAATCGTCCGAAAAATTTTAAAACAGCATTTCTAATTAGATTTCATGAATATAAAAATATTTAAACAAAATTTACATTTTTTTATTAAGAAATAAATAAGTTACAGGAGTTTTTGTTTGATTTTTAAGAAAAACGCATTATTTTTTAAAAATAAGGTTTTTATTGTATAATTTTAAAATTAATCTTCCTAAAAATTTTAAAACGGCATTTTTAATTAGATTTCATAAAAACAAATATATTTAAACAAAATTTAAATTTATTTATGAAATGATAAAAAAGTTACAACAGTTTTTGTGTGATTTTTAAAAAAAAGGTTTTTTGTATAACTTTAGAATAAATCATCTGAAAAATAATAAAACGGCATTTCTAATTAGATTTCATGAAAACAAATTAATTTAAACAAAATTTAAATTTATTTATGAAATGATAAAAAAGTTACAAGAGTTTTTGTGTGATTTTTAGGAAAAACGTTTTTTTTTTGTATAACTTTAGAATAAATCATCTGAAAATAATAAAACGGCATTTCTAATTAGATTTTATTAAAAGAAAATTATTAAAATAAAATTTAAATTTTTTTATGAAGAAATAAAAAAGTTACAGCAGTTTTTGTGTGTTTTTTAAGAAAAACGCATTATTTCTTAAAAATAAAGTTTTTTTTGTATAATAACTTTAAAATAAATCGTCCGAAAAATTTTAAAACAGCATTTCAAATTAGATTTCATGAAAACAAAATTATTTAAACAAAATTTAAATTTATTTATGAAGAAATAAAAAAGTTACAACAGTTTTTGTGTGATTTTTAAGAAAAAGGTTTTTTTTGTATAACTTTAGAATAAATCATCCGAAACATTTTAAAACGGCATTTCTAATTAGATTTCATGAAAACAAAATTATTTAAACAAAATTTAAATTTTTTTATGAAGAAATAAAAAAGTTACTGCAGTTTTTGTGTGATTTTTAAGAAAAACGCTTTTTTGTATAACTTTAGAATAAATAGTCCGAAAAATTTTAAAACGGCTTTTCAAATTAAATTTCATGAAAATAAAACTACATATTGAATGAAAATTGAAATTTTTTTTATGAAGAAATAAAAAGTTACAGCAGTTTTTGTGTGTTTTTTTAAGAAAAACGCATTATTTCTTAAAAGTAACGTTTTTTTGTATAACTTTAAAATAAATCGTCCAAATTATTTTAAAACGGCATTTCTAATTAGATTTCGTGAAAATAAAATTATTCAAACAAAATTTTAAATTTTTTTATGAAGAAATAAAAAAGTTACTGCAGTTTCTGTGTGATTTTGAAGAAAAAAAATTTTTTTATAACTTTGGAATAAAACGTCCGAACAATTTTAAGATGACATTTCCAAATAGATTTCACGAAAATATAATTATTTAAACAAAATTTTAATTTATTTATGAAGAAACAAAAAAGATGCAACTGTTTTTGTGTGATTTTTAAGAAAAAGGTTTTTTTTGTATAACTTTAGAATACATCATCCGAAAAATTTTAAAACGGCATTTCTAATTAGATTTCATGAAAACAAAATTATTTAAACAAAATTTAAATTTTTTTAAGAAGAAATAAAAAAGTTACTGCAGTTCTAGTGTGTTTTTTAAGAAAAACGTTTTTTTGTATAACTTTAGAATAATTAGTACGAAAATTTTTAAAACGGCATTTCTAATTAGGTTTCATGAAAATAAAATTATTTAAATAAAGCTTAAATTTTTTTAAGAAGAAATAAAAAAGTTACAACAGATTTTATGTGATTTTTAAGAAAAACGCATCATTACTTAAAAATAACGTTTTTTTTTGTATAACTTTAAAATAAATCTTCCGAAAAATTTTGAAACAGCATTTCTAATTAGATTTCATGAAAATGTAATTATTTAAACAAAATTTTAATTTTTTTATGAAGAAATAAAAAAGTTACAGCAGTTTTTGTGTGATTTTTAAGAAAAACATTTTTTTTTATAACTTTAAAATAAATCGTTTGAAAAATTTTAAAACGGCATTTCTAATTAGATTTCATGAAAACAAAATGATTTAAATAAAATTTAAATTTATTCATAAAGAAATAAAAAAGTTACAACAGTTTTTATGTGATTTTTAAGAAAAACGTTTTTTTTGTATAACTTTAGAATAAATCATCCGAAAAATGTAAAAACGGCATTTCTAATCATATTTCATGAAAATAAAATTATTTAAATAAATTTTAAATTTTTTTATAAAGAAGTAAAAAAGTTACAGCAGTTTTTGTGTGATTTTTAAGAAAAACGTTTTTTTTTTATAACTTTAGAATAAATCATCCGAAAATATTTAAAACGGCATTTTTAATCATATTTCATGAAAATAAAATTATTTAAATAAATTTTAAATTTTTTTATGAAGAAATAAAAAAGTTTTTTAAGAAAAACGTTTTTTTGTATAACTTTAGAATATATTTATTCGAAAAATTTAAAAACGGCATTTCTAATTAGATTTCATGAAAATAAAATTACATATTTATTCAAAATTTAAATTTTTTTTAAGAAAGAAATAAAAAAGTTACAGCAGTTTTTGCGTGTTTTTTAAGAAAAACGCATTATTTTTTAAAAATAACGTTTTTTTTGTAAAACTTTAAAATAAATCGTCCGAAATATTTTAAAACGGCATTTCTAATTAGATTTCATGAAAATAAAATTATTTAAACAAAATTTACATTTTTTAATAAAGAAATAAAAAAGTTACAGCAGTTCTTGTTTGATTTTTAAGAAAAACGCATTATTTCTTAAAAATAACGTTTTCTTTGTATAATTTTAAAATTAACCGTCCGAAAAATTTTAAAACGGCATTTCTAATTAGATTTTATGAAAATAAAATTACTTAAACAAAATTTACATTTTTTTATAACGAAATAAAAAAGTTACAGCAGTTTTTGTTTGATTTTTAAGAAAAACGCATTATTTCTATAAAATAACGTTTTCTATGTATAATTTTAAAACTAATCGTCCGAAAAGTTTTAAAACGGCATTTCTAATTAGATTTCATGAAAATAAAATTATTTAAACAAAATTTACATTTTTTTATGAAGAAATAATAAAGTTACTGCTGTTTTTGTGTGATTTTTATGAAAAACGCATTATTTCTTAAAAATTAAAAATAACGTTTTGTTTTGTATAATTTTAAAATTAATCGCCCGAAAAATTTTTAAACGGCATTTATAATTAGATTTCATGAAAATAAAATTATTTAAACAAAATTTACATTTTTTTATGATCCAATCCAATCCAATTCATAATTTAATTAATTTTCATGAAATCTAATTAAAAATGCCGTTTTAAAATTATTAGGACGATTAATTATAAACATTAATAGTCCTAAAAATTTTAAAATGGCATTTCTAATTAGATTTCATGAAAATAAAATTATTTAAACAAAATTTACATTTTTTTATAACGAAATAAAAAAGTTACAGCAGTTTTTGTTTGATTTTTAAGGAAAACGCATTATTTCTTAAAAATTAAAAATAACGTTTTGTTTTGTATAATTTTAAAATTAATCGCCCGAAAAATTTTTAAACAGCATTTATAATTAGATTTCATGAAAATAAAATTATTTAAACAAAATTTACATTTTTTTATGATCCAATCCAATCCAATCCAATCCAATCCAATCCAATCCAATCCAATCCAATCCAATCCAATCCAATCCAATCCAATCCAATCCAATCCAATCCAATCCAATCCAATCCAATCCAATCCAATCCAATCCAATCCAATCCAATCCAATCCAATCCAATCCAATCCAATCCAATCCAATCCAATCCAATCCAATCCAATCCAATCCAATCCAATCCAATCCAATCCAATCCAATCCAATCCAATCCAATCCAATCCAATCCAATCCAATCCAATCCAATCCAATCCAATCCAATCCAATCCAATCCAATCCAATCCAATCCAATCCAATCCAATCCAATCCAATCCAATCCAATCCAATCCAATCCAATCCAATCCAATCCAATCCAATCCAATCCAATCCAATCCAATCCAATCCAATCCAATCCAATCCAATCCAATCCAATCCAATCCAATCCAATCCAATCCAATCCAATCCAATCCAATCCAATCCAATCCAATCCAATCCAATCCAATCCAATCCAATCCAATCCAATCCAATCCAATCCAATCCAATCCAATCCAATCCAATCCAATCCAATCCAATCCAATCCAATCCAATCCAATCCAATCCAATCCAATCCAATCCAATCCAATCCAATCCAATCCAATCCAATCCAATCCAATCCAATCCAATCCAATCCAATCCAATCCAATCCAATCCAATCCAATCCAATCCAATCCAATCCAATCCAATCCAATCCAATCCAATCCAATCCAATCCAATCCAATCCAATCCAATCCAATCCAATCCAATCCAATCCAATCCAATCCAATCCAATCCAATCCAATCCAATCCAATCCAATCCAATCCAATCCAATCCAATCCAATCCAATCCAATCCAATCCAATCCAATCCAATCCAATCCAATCCAATCCAATCCAATCCAATCCAATCCAATCCAATCCAATCCAATCCAATCCAATCCAATCCAATCCAATCCAATCCAATCCAATCCAATCCAATCCAATCCAATCCAATCCAATCCAATCCAATCCAATCCAATCCAATCCAATCCAATCCAATCCAATCCAATCCAATCCAATCCAATCCAATCCAATCCAATCCAATCCAATCCAATCCAATCCAATCCAATCCAATCCAATCCAATCCAATCCAATCCAATCCAATCCAATCCAATCCAATCCAATCCAATCCAATCCAATCCAATCCAATCCAATCCAATCCAATCCAATCCAATCCAATCCAATCCAATCCAATCCAATCCAATCCAATCCAATCCAATCCAATCCAATCCAATCCAATCCAATCCAATCCAATCCAATCCAATCCAATCCAATCCAATCCAATCCAATCCAATCCAATCCAATCCAATCCAATCCAATCCAATCCAATCCAATCCAATCCAATCCAATCCAATCCAATCCAATCCAATCCAATCCAATCCAATCCAATCCAATCCAATCCAATCCAATCCAATCCAATCCAATCCAATCCAATCCAATCCAATCCAATCCAATCCAATCCAATCCAATCCAATCCAATCCAATCCAATCCAATCCAATCCAATCCAATCCAATCCAATCCAATCCAATCCAATCCAATCCAATCCAATCCAATCCAATCCAATCCAATCCAATCCAATCCAATCCAATCCAATCCAATCCAATCCAATCCAATCCAATCCAATCCAATCCAATCCAATCCAATCCAATCCAATCCAATCCAATCCAATCCAATCCAATCCAATCCAATCCAATCCAATCCAATCCAATCCAATCCAATCCAATCCAATCCAATCCAATCCAATCCAATCCAATCCAATCCAATCCAATCCAATCCAATCCAATCCAATCCAATCCAATCCAATCCAATCCAATCCAATCCAATCCAATCCAATCCAATCCAATCCAATCCAATCCAATCCAATCCAATCCAATCCAATCCAATCCAATCCAATCCAATCCAATCCAATCCAATCCAATCCAATCCAATCCAATCCAATCCAATCCAATCCAATCCAATCCAATCCAATCCAATCCAATCCAATCCAATCCAATCCAATCCAATCCAATCCAATCCAATCCAATCCAATCCAATCCAATCCAATCCAATCCAATCCAATCCAATCCAATCCAATCCAATCCAATCCAATCCAATCCAATCCAATCCAATCCAATCCAATCCAATCCAATCCAATCCAATCCAATCCAATCCAATCCAATCCAATCCAATCCAATCCAATCCAATCCAATCCAATCCAATCCAATCCAATCCAATCCAATCCAATCCAATCCAATCCAATCCAATGGGTATAGCTTAATTTATTCCATTTTCCATTTAATCTTACTAATATGAAAACAAGGGCTTCGGTTGCTAAATTTTCTTCCCCTTCGAAAGTGAAATTTTCTCCAAAGTCACAGTGGCCAACAAATTTATCCATACCGTCTACGAGAAGGTTGCAATCACGGTCCTTCAATTCAAAGTTTGACAATGCTGCAAACACTTGTTCCAGGTTCGGCATTAACTGAACATGTCCAATTAGTCAGGGATTATTTGTGGGGCAAGCAGAATATGCTTCTGGAAAAATTAGGTAAAGAAAAATAAGTGAAATTTAATTTTAAAAGGAACTATCCAACACTACCAACCTGCAAAATTTGTAAGCTTTAGGAGAATGGTAGTGTAGGGTTAAAGCAAACTGTTTTATTTATATCTAACAGCATTCACCTTTTTTTCTAGCATTTTTGGAACGTGTGTGAAATTGGCAATAAAAGATATTTTTTCATATAAAAATTTGTTTTTTTGTATTTTTTCTTTCTTAATTTGCTTCAATTGAATAATATTAACTTGGAAAAGGCATTTTCATAAGATTTTATTAAATTCTAAGGGGAGAAACCTCCCCTAAATAATTTAACAAAAAAGGGTTAATTTTTTCTGATCAATCCGTTGGCAAAAGAAAATATTGATTTGTTTTACTGCATTGTACACAAAAAATTGTCTGTATTAAGACAAAAAAATTTTTTGGTACCACCGAAAATAAGGAAGTTATAGCCATATTTTGAAAATCGCATTTTCTTGTTTATTCAAGATAGCGTTGGAACGATGCGATATTGAAATTTTTTGTAAATGAATTATTAATATTCGAAAAAATCTCTACTACTTTGTTCATTTAACTGACTTTTATCTCCAATAATAACAAAGATACCCATAAAGTCCCACGTCAAATGGGACACCCTGCATACATGTTATTTTTTGAAACATTTTTTAATAAAAAATAAAGTTATTTTTTGAAAATAGTTATTTTATTTTAATGTGTAAGAACTACCAGAACTATGTAAGAAGTAAGTCGTAAGCATAGAAAAAGAGCTATATATGCAACCAGTTGACCAAATAAGTGGTTTTAGATATATATAACCGATGGCGCTGTGTTAGTACAAAATAGTACATTTTTGGTCTTTTTCTTAGTACATTCTATAATTTGCTAACGGCAACCCTGGACACGGCACCCATTTCGCCATTTGTCAAATCAAGACAATTTTGTGGTTAGCGTTGCTGAGTTTTTTAATTCAAGTATTACTGTGTATCCTGCCATTATAAACTTTGGGGTAAACTTGTAAATTGTTTACGATTACCTGTTATTGTAGAATAATTATAATATAAGGCAAAATGTTGCCTTTAGCAACTACGCAGCAGCCTCTTAATCAAGTGCAAAGTAATCAGCAAACTTCAGATAGTCTTACTCCAACGCCAACGGGAAAGTCGAATAAATCTAGTAGCCTCGTAAGTTTTAATTAAAATTGTTATACAAAATTCTACTGTATTATTTTTATAGAAACCGAATTATACCCTTAAATTCACATTAGCCGGACACACCAAAGCAGTGTCGTCTGTAAATTTCAGCCCCAATGGGGAATGGCTAGCGAGTTCATGTAAGTGAATTTCATTCATAGTGAACAATAATTATATTATTAAAAGCATTTGCGTGTAAATTTGGTTGCTTAAAAATTAAATGTTTTTAATTTTTTTTCAATTTACATTAGCATTTATACTATAACTTAATTTTTGAGCGAAAAAAATTAATATAATATTCAAAATAAATTAAACAAGTGAGAAGTTGTTGTTTAATTTTTAGTCAACCAAATTTACACGTCAAAATTTATATTGTATATTCAAATCTTTGCAAGAATTTTTACTTTAGGCTATTTCTTTTGGGAGTGGTAAGCGGAGTAGTAAGTGAATTTGACATACCATTCATTTTCGCTTGAAGTGGTAAGTGATCGTGGTATGTCAAATCGCTAACCATGCTCTGTGTATATTAAGTGGGAATGGTATGTCAGATGATGTCAGTTACTTACTACCATACCACAATTCACTAAATATTATGCTCAAAAGAAATAGCCTTTTATTTTTTAAAAATCAAATTCTTTATCTGACAGCTGCCGATAAATTAATTAAAATTTGGGGTGCTTACAATGGAAAGTTTGAAAAAACCATATCGGGACATAAATTGGGTATTAGCGACGTTGCATGGTCCAGTGATAGCCAATTACTGGGTAAAAAATATTAATTTTATTTTTGATTGATTAATGAGTATAATTGTATAATTAATTTTTAGTATCCGCAAGTAATGACAAAACTTTAAAAATATGGGAGTTAAGTTCAGCAAAATGTTTAAAAACATTGGAAGGCCACAGAAACTACGTGTTTTGGGATGTGAAAACGGGGAAGTGTTTAAAAACACTAACTGCACATTCCGAACCTGTTAATGCAGTGCATTTTAATAGAGATGGTACACTTATTGTAAGCAGTAGTTATGATGGATTATGGTAATATTGTGTTTAATGTAAACATTTTTATTAAATTACAATTTTAGTCGCATCTGGGATACAGCATCGGGACAATGTTTAAAAACGTTAATCGACGATCATAATCTGCCTTTTTCTTTTGTAAAATTTTCCCCAAACGGAAAATGTATTTTGGCAGCTACTTTAGATAACACCTTAAAATTGTGGGATTATTCTAAAGGAAAGTGTTTGAAAACGTATTCAGGTCATAAAAACGAAAAGTATTGCATTTTTGCTAATTTTTCTGTAACTGGTGGTAAATGGATAGTGAGTGGATCCGAAGATAACATGGTTTACATATGGAATTTGCAAACAAAAGAAATCGTGCAAAAATTGCAAGGACACACAGGTAAATTATTTTTTTTTGTAATTATTTTAATAACTTTAAATATTTGTAGACGTTGTTGTGTGTACGACGTGCCACCCAACCGAGAACATCATCGCCTCAGCAGCATCAAAAAATGACAAAACAATAAAATTATGGAAAAGCGATACATAATTTCTTAATTTAATCTCCGATTAAATGTAAAAGCCTTTGCGTATATTTTTTATGAAAATTACGTGACTGAATTTATCTTTTTTGAATAAAAATCAAGTTGACTCATGTCAATTATTTTCTTTTAAAAATTGTTTAAAATGTCTGACTATCCGAAACGTAAACTAACTATACCACCTTGGCAAGTTCCTTATTTAGAAAAACATAACATTTTCATGTACGTAATTGACGTTAATTTTAATTAATACTTAAAATAAAATTGTAGGAGTTAACACGTCAACTTGTGATATATCAACCTGAAGACCACATCATTTTTATTAAACAATTACTAACGTCTGCAGTCAAAAATATTAATACACCGCATGTAATTTTATTGGGATCACCTAAAATTGATCTTATTGAAGTAACGAAACAAATCACTAATACTACAGGTGTAATTTTGATTACGGAAGTGACTATTAAATTTTTTAATAAGGTAATGTTAGTCGTTAAATTTTTTTGCAAATAAATTTATAGAAAAGTGGGAAGACTATTACTACCACCGAGTTTATTTTGGGTTTACAAGGATTTATTAATTTTAATTCCGAACAAATAGCTAAAGACGTTTGTATTTTAGTTGGGAATTTATAAATACGTGTAAATTTGGTTGCCTAAAAATTATTTAATAAAATATTGAATTTTTAGGCAACCAAATTTACACGTGAATGCGAAGGTTTTAAATTAACATTTTTTGTGTAGATTCTATTAATACTAAAAAAGAAGCTATAAAATTGATTGAAGTAGGAATATTACCAACACATGTATTATTTCTAATCTCACCTTACAACCCTAATTTAACCGATTTGGTTTACTGTAACGTTAATTCAAAATGGGTGGAGTATAGAAATATTTAAGAAAAAAATAATTGTAAGTATCGTACTTGTTTAAAAATATGAATTTATAAACAAAAATCTTGTAGGAAGTACATTTAGGAAAACGCAAGCGAGACTCCTAGAAAGTAAATTAAATATCATACACATCGGTTTTGTGTATTTATTATGCCAAGCTTGAATTTCTGATAACGACTTAGGCTACGATTATAGTAAGGAATTGATAAGCGCGTTTCACATATCGTTGAGCAAAGAAATTGGAACAAACACATGTATTTAAATGCGAGTGTTTATAGTCGAGCAGCGCGTATGCTGATCATGCATCCCAATGCTCCAAATGCACCAAATCGCTGCTAAAGCAACGCGCTTATCAACTCGTCACTATAAACAGGACCTTAGGAAACGATTTAAGAAATTCTGGGGATTTCGCTTCTTTACATCCGGAACTACTAACACAAGTACTTAACAAACGAATACTTGAACCCGATTGCTTAAAACAAGGCTGGGTTTTAATCGGTTATACTTTTAATGAAGTCGACGTTAGATTTACCGATAGCCTCGAAACAAACCAAATAGGTATACCATTTCCATTTGGAGAAAATTAAATATTTTACGATTAATCAAAAGTTTTTGTTTAGGATTATTTTTATGGAATGTGATTTAAATGATTCCTGCACTGGTGAACTTTTTAAAACATTTAATATCGATGATATTACAGCAAAGCGATTGAAAATTAATCCGAAGGATAAAGCCGGAATCATCAATGCTGAGGTACAGTGACCGCAACTATGGAACCAAACATACTCTGTAGGTATGCTAATTTGAAAAATACCCGAAGAAAAACTGCTGAGAGACGCTTTGTTGATTAAAGTGACAAATCAGATTTAAATCAGAATGAAAATTAACAGGTACACCAAGTAGGCATGCCTAAAATAAACTACTGAATATGTTGGGTTGCATAGTTGCTGTTTCAGTCTTTTTTAAGGCTCTCTTTTCAGTGTATATGCAGTTGCCTTACCGACCAGCATTTACATTCTTCTTAATAAAACCAAATTTCTATTTATCTCCAAAATAACTTCTCACTGACACTCTATCATTTATACAGGGTGAGTTTAAAGTAACGCATAAAATTCATAACTTTTTTTATTGTTTTAAATTTTTAAAAGCGCTAAAAGAAGTGTCGAATTGTTTTTAAAAAACTTTATTTTAAAGTTAAAAAAAATATATTATCCAATGGCATGACGTCACAATGACGTCATCAAATTTTTTTTAACGGGTTGATATGGTTTTTATACCATCAAAAAATACCTTATTTAAAGAACTTTTTACCAGTACCAAAAAGTTAAACTTGCGCCATCTAGTTGTAATAAGAAAAATTATTAAATATCTCCTCAAATGACCATTTAAAGTAACGCATAAAATTCATAACTTCTTTATTATTTGAAATTTTTAAAAACGCTAAAATGGATGTCGAATTGTTTTTAAAAAGCTTTATTTTAAAGTTAAAAAAAATATATTGTCCGTTGGCATGACGTCTCAATGACGTCATCGATTTTTTTTAAATGGGTTGATATGGTTTTTATACCATAAAAAAATACCTTATTTAAAGAACTTTTTAACAGTACCAAAAAAGTTATACTTGCGCTATCTAGTTGTAATAGAAAAAATTATTACACATCTCCTCAAATGTGGTCATTTGAGGAGATGGTTTTAAAGTAACGCATAAAATTCATAACTTCTTTATTATTTCGAATTTTCAAAAACGCTAAGAGGGGTGTCGAATTGTTTTAGAAAAACTTTATTTTAAAGTTAAAAAAAAATATATTATCCAATGGCATGACGTCACAATGACGTCATCGTTTTTTTTAATAGGTTGATATGGTTTTAATACCATCAAAAATACCTTATTTGAAGAGCTTTTTAACAGTACCAAAAAAGTTATACTTGCGCCATCTAGTTGTAATAAAATAGTATATTACGCAACGAGCTAGAAAGTGACGAATTTTGTGCGAGTGTGAAAATAGCAGAACGAGGCGCTAGCCGAGTGAGGATATTACACGAGCAACGAAATTCACTTTCGGCGAGTTGTGTACGCTATTTTTCCGACGACAACGGAGATTTTCCGACCATTATTAATATTTTGTAGTAACAACATAACATAACCTATGTTAACAGCAGCTGACATTGAAGTTATCGATTATTTTTAGTTAAATGTAAATAATTGTAGGTGGCGCTGTTTTGACGGAAGCAACTTATCGAAACGAATAAAAAATGTTCCTATTTTATTTAAAATTTACAGAAAAGTGAATTATTTAATGATTTTAATAATAAAATTAGTAATATTGGCGGGGTTAAATATAAATTTTTATTTGAACTATCCTTTTTTTGCAAGTTCAAAAAAATCCAAGAGAGGGCTTTCGGAATTTCCTCGCATCGCCTCTATCGAAAATTACAAGAACTATTTGACAGTTACAAAATGGAAAGTTAAAGTCAGTAGTGTTGAAATGAACGATTTTCTAAACTACTAATATGAATGACATATACGATTTTCTCATATGGTCGTCGGAAAAAATTATTGAATATCTCCTCAAATGACAATTTAATGTAATCCATAAAATTCATAACTTCTTTATTATTTCGAATTTTCAAAAACCCTAAAAGGGATGTCGAATTGTTTTTTAAAAACTTTATTTTAAAGTTAGCATGACGACACAATGACGTCATCAATTTTTTTTAAATGGGTTGATACGGTTTTTATACCATCAAAAAATACCTTATTTAGAGTGTTTTACAACAGTACCAAAAAGTTAATACTTGCACGAACTAGATGCAATAACGGAAATATAAATTAGATTTGAAATAAAAATTAACTTAAACCAAAGAAGTCTCGCACAAAACTACTTAAATTAAATGTTCAAACTGTTCACCATTAACAGTTTGGCAATGCGCTAAACGGGAGTATACAGTACTAACCGTCCTTGCTAAAATTTGTGCAATTTCTTCTTGAATTCTAGTTTTTAAGTCTGCTAAAGTAGTAGGTCTGTTGACATAAACTTTACTTTTTAGATGTCCCCATAAAAAAGGTCTAATGGAGTGAGGTCCGGTGATCTAGGGGGCCATTCCATATGACCTCTACGACCTATCCATCGGTCAGGAAATATTCTGTTTAAATACGCTCTTACTTGGACGCCGAAATGAGGCGGAGCACCATCTTGTTGAAACCACACAGCATTATTGGGAATAGCGTTATCATCGGGGTTAGGAAACAAAGCAACCAAAACTGGAGTTAATTGGGTTTGAAGAAATTGTAGATAACTATCTGCTGCAAGTGTATCTTCAAAGAAAAATGGACCAATAACTCTATTCCCAATAATTCCTGCCCACACATTCAGCTTTAGACGATGTTGAGTATGCGCATCTTGAACCCAGTGTGGGTTTTCACGAGCCCAATATCGGCTATTATGATGGTTCACTGTACCATTAAGACAAAAAGTAGCCTCATCTAAAAAAAAAACAAAATATTTTAGAAAATTTTAAATAAAAATAGGTAATTTTATTAAATAAAGACTTACCTAACCGAAGTACATTGGATAGAAAGTGGGGTTCGGCAATGCATTTTTCCATAAGGTCTTCACAAAATT
>OZ020184.1:24257758-24387807 GCA_963971135.1 Stenus bimaculatus
AATTATCTCATCAGTTCATTTTTATAATAATTCATTTTAATTTTAGATTTGTGATCATAATTATATTGGAGAAATTCCCAAATAAACGAGTATTTAAAATCATGTTATTTAAGCGGAGATAAAGCAACTTGGCTTTTGGGAGATTCTGGGTATCCAACACAGCCATGGTTATTGACACCTATATTGGATGCACCTATTGGATCACCAGAAGATCGATTTACGAGAAGACATTGCTCAGCAAGAAGTTGTGTGGAACGATGTATTGGTGTTCTTAAAGCTCGCTTTAGGTGTTTATTAGGAGAGAGAAGTTTGAGGTACTCACCTTACCAAGTTGGAATTATTACAGTTGCTTGTGCAGTTCTACACAATATATGTATAAATGGAGGTCTTCAAATTGATCCTGTTAGAGTTCCAGCAAATGAACAAAATGAAAATAATGATCATAATGAATTTGACCATTTACAAGAGGGCCGGCAAATTAGAAATACTCTAATTAATAGATATTTTCAACACTAAAATATTAATGTACGTTTATGTATATTATACCTACTGTGTAAATAAAAATGATATACTTTTTAAAAATTATTGTATTTAAACAAAAAATAAACATTCTATAAACATCAAATACATATTAAGAAAATAACAAATAAAAACCTAATATCACTCTGTAAATATTATAACTACTTAAAATCAAATCTTTAAAAAATCACAAAAAAAACAATCTATAAAAATGATTATCAAGTCAAAAAAAATTAATACTAAGAAATCACAACCAAATAAAAACCTAATATCAGTCTAAATAAAGAACTATTGAAAATAAACAATCAATAATTAATGAAATAAATATATACATAATATATAATCTGCTATAAATATATAATATATAAAAATATTAATAAGATTTATTGAGGAAGTTTTAAGTTTTGAATAACCTGAATAAAGTTTTTAAATGTTTCATTTATTTCCAATAAAGTTGAATTAATTGCTTGGAGGCTGGAATTTACCTCATCAAATTTATCCATTGTACATTTTTGAAATTCTTCGATTTTATTCATTCGATCTTCCACATTTTTTGTCTTACTTCGATTGGTTCTTTCTGCAAAGTGAGGGACTTCGGGCACATTTTCTTCTGCTGTACTTGCAATATTTGTTTCCGGCTCGGTTTCTGGAGTATTTATTTCAGTTTGAGCAGGATTAATGTTAAGGCCAACCTCTTGAAGATCCTTGTCTCCTTCTACTGCCGTCCAACCAACTATGGCAAGAAGCCGTTCCTCTTGAATGCTGAGGGCTGTTACTTTGGCTATACCACCCCCAGTTTTTGCTTGCTCACTTCTTAAAAGACTTGCTTTTTTTTTCGTTTTCGACTTCCAATCAATGACAGCTTCCTTCCACTTCTGAGTAGACTTTTCACCTAAACCCAATGCATTTAATTTTAGGGATACTTGCTGCCACAAATCTTTTTGTTGCTGTTTCCCATTGAGCCCCATGAATTTGCCAGTTAAAATTTGGGGATGTTTTTCCGCAAAATCTAAAAACATGTCCCAATGTTGGCTTTTAACTCGAACTTTTGCCTAATAAAAATAAAAAATTTCGTAAAAATTATGAAAATTTAATTTTATATTTTAGAGTCAAGTTTTATAAATTTAAGGATAATTATATTTGTAGGTATGAATATGTAACTAATAATACAAATATATAAAGATTGCATCAAAATAAAATTGTATTTTGGTATACTCATAACCTCAAATAACTTAATGATTATTTTAAACTTTTTGCTAAGTTTTAGAGCATTCATATTACAAAATATAAATGTACCTACCATAATAATATATATTTTTTATAATTTACAAAAATATAGTCACTAAAAACTTGATTTGGTGCACGTATCACATCTCTAAAGCGGTCGCTTTTATTGAAACGACTGCTTCTTAGCGGTCGCTTTTTTTCCAGTCGACCGGGACGTAGTGCGGTGAGGGAGGAAAGCGATAGCGACCGCGCGTAATACGACTTTTCGAGATAGCCAGAAAAAGTCGCTAAGAAAGCGATAAAGACCGCTTGTCGATTCGGCGTAATCCCAGCCCAGTCTTGTATAGCATTAAGATCCGATTGCAACACAAGACAATCACGTTCATCTTTATTGAGTTTAGAAATTTTCATATCATCAGCATATAAAACAATATCAGATTTAACTATTTGACAAATATCATTAATAAACAGCAAGAATAACAAAGGCCCAAGGTTTGAACCTTGTGGGACACCACTGGTCGCATAATATCGCCTAGAAAAATAACCATCATATTGCACCATTTGAACGCGATCTTTAAGAAAAGATTCAATTACACATAATACATTGTCTGAGATGTCATATAAATGTAGTTTTTTCAGAAGCACATGATGTTGAAGGCGATCGAACGCCTTGGCAAAGTCCGTGTACACCACATCAGTTTGCAAACGGTCATCTAAATTTTTCGAAATGCTCTGTGTAAAATACATCGAGTTGGTTGCAGTGGAACGACGACACATGAATCCATGTTGATTTACACTAAGGCCGCTTTGTATCTTCGAATAAAATTGATTCAAAAACTTTAGAAAAATTTGAAAGTATCGCAATAGGGCGATAATTTTCAACATCCATCTTCTCACCAGATTAAAAAACAGGAGTAACCTTGACGTGTTTCCACTTACAGGGAAAGCTTCCAGTTTCTAGAATTAGGTTATAAAGATGACACAGAGGTTTCGCAATAATAAAATAGCAGTCCTTCAGTAGAAATCCAGGTACTTCATCAAGTCCTGCGGTCAAGGTTGGTTTAAATTGCTTAAGATGATCTTTGACCATATCTTCTAATATTCGAAAATCACCAAACTTTCTAGTACGTTGTTCCCCAGATGGTTCAGAACGTGAATTTGGTAGGTACACAGTTTCAAAATGATCAGCCAAACCATTTACTATTTCACAAGGCAATGATAATGAACGCTGTTTATACTTCATGACTCTAGGTAACCGAAAGGTTTTCTTCAAGGTGTTCACATATGACAAGAACTTGTTTGGATCAGATATTATCTTCCTTTCAGTATCAAGAACATAACTCCTCTGCGCTTCCTTAATTTTCTTTATTTACGCAAGTCTTCAAAGAGCTGCTTATGGGTAATGCTCCCATGCTCTTACTATGTCCTTACTAAACCAGCATGGATATTTATAGTCATTGTTATTCATTACAATCCTGAGAACAAAACGATCAAAGAGTTGCCATAATATCTCATATATAAGTTCAGTGACCTCATCAACACTAACTGAATTAAGCACACTAGACCAATCAATACTCAACATTTCATCATATAAACCCGGTAAATCAGCTCTTTTAAATTGTACTTAGGCTCAGGGCTGCCTAATAACCTGGAACTTGAAGTAATTCCGATCTCAATATAACTAATCAGTGCAGGATGATGCATATCCTCATTAACAAGCGGATCCTCATCATGTATAATACGGCACTTCAAAGCCCCAGGAAGAATAAGTAAATCTAATAAACGGTTGTTCCTGTTAAGAACTTTATTCGCTTCCCAAAGGTCACAAAATTTGAGCAACTCATGAAGTCTTTCCGATTTTTCATCGTGTATATTAAAATTGAAATGATTCCAGTAATTAGGAATATTAAAATCTCCTCCGATAATGACAAATTCTTTTGCGTAAAGTGCAAATTCAAGACAATCAAGAACAGCATCATACGAATCATTACTAAGAGAGGGTGGGATATATATACACATCACATATATGGATTTGCTATCAATCATCAACCTCACACAAATCATCTCAACACCGTCAACAATCTCTGTCTGGACAAGTTCACACTTAAATTTATTATGTACAGCAATTAGTGCCCCACCACCTCCCTTCTTAGGTCTATCTGACCTAAAAATATTAAAATTTGAGTCAAACAACTCACCATCGTGAATGCCACTATTCAACCAAGTTTCTGTAATAAGATAGACATCATGCTGAGATAAAATTACATTCTACAAAAATTCGGTTGTCTTAGATCACAGAACGCGGAAATTTTGATAGTAAACTGAGAAAAGTGACCCTGACTGTTGGTAATTAATTAGTTTTTTTTAATCTGAACGCCCTTGGTACGCTGAGCAATTGTGGGAGTTCCATTAATATAACGCAGAAAAAGATCACTTTCTCCGTTCTTCTTGCGGGACTCAAATTCCTTAAGACAGTTCTTCAGCTCCTCTCATTGTCTGATAGTTCTGTCAGCCTGCAAATTAATACTATCAGGAGCAGCCTTCTTGCGCGTAAGTGCTTCCATAACATCGGCTGTATTTTTAAAAACTAATTTAAGTGGTCTAGCACAGTTAGATTTTCTACCTAGCCTTATAACCGATTTGACACTGCTGACATCCAATACATTAGCAAGCTTCACCTTTATTTGGTCGACATCAAATTCCACGCGTTTAGCCTGTACATCAGAATTCGACTCAGGAATGTTGTGAACTAGAAGGCAATACTTCCTCTGCTCCCTGTCCTCAAGCTCCCTGAAGAAGTCATTATTCATATCAACTGACCCAATCGGTACATTATTCCTATCCGCTGTTCCAACCGGTACAACCGGAGAACGCTCCTCAATACGTTCAACCCTCTTGAGCAGCTCACCAACCTGTGACTTCAACAATACATTTACTTTCCTGATCTCTTCAAAGGACTTTATTACTCCAGTAAGGCTGTTAATCTCTTTGCATTGTTGTCGATATCCCACTACCAAATCGTTGATAGATTTCTCCAGACTCTTAACTATATTAACGAGATGACTAACCATCTGGCTGTCCGTCCGGGCAGCTTCAATAACAACATTTGGGTGACCATCTGAAACCTAAGCAGCGTTTGAATCTTGCGGGCAACAGATAAAATCATCCTCATTCAAGTGAATACTATGCTTTAAGGACTCAGCACAACTAGTGTGATAGCCTAAGTTGCAACTCACACATACAACCTTTGCTTCGCCTACAGTCTTGCCACAACCTCTTTTCGAACAAACTTCTTTGCCAGACATTCTAGGATTGGAGTAATAATGGAAGGAACCGGAAATTGTATTAGGTTATGAAAATTTTCACACCCACCGGGCCAATAGTGGTGACTTTTATACAGAAACAGTAGAAGGAAAAAGGTATACAGCTGGAGATCTTAACAGGAGTAAAAGTACAAACCATGGATATGAAACAACAAGTAAATTAATATTTAAAATAATATCAATTTGCTTCAAAGTGCAGGCAATCCAATATACAGATAAGCTTATAATGAAAAATGTTTGATGGCGCCACAAATAAATAAATAAATTAAATAAACAGACTCCAGGCTAGGGGGTAGAAGCATGGGATGGGCACTATATTACAGCAATCACAAAATTAATCCCGATTGTCTAAGACCTGTGCGTATGCGTCAGAACAGAGTTAAATGCTTGCGTCTTACTAATTAGCATACGTAAACACACTTATAATTTAAGTAAAGTACAACACCAAAAACAACCCAAAATTCACAGGGGAAACTATCTAATGAGATGCAACGAACCAATTCGTCCCATGAACATCAGGGAGAAATTAATTTATGCAATTAAACCACTATTTATCACACTTAAAAGCAGAACACAAACACGCAACCTAACCGCACAATTGAAAAAAATTTTGAAATTACTCGTTCTAAAAATTTTAAAACGGCATTTCTAATTAGATTTCTTGACAATAAAATTATTTAAACAAAATTTACATTTTTTTATTAAGATATAAAAAAGTTACAGCAGTTTTTGTTTGATTTTTAAGAAACACGCATTATTTCTTAAAAATAACGTTTTTTTTTAATTATTTTAAAATTAATCGTCCTAAAAACTTTAAAACGGCATTTCTAATTAGATTTCATGAAAATAAAATTATTTAAACAAAATTTACATTTTTTTATGAAAAAATAAAAAACTTACTGCTGTTTTTGTGTGATTTTTAAGAAAAACGTTTTTTTGTATAATTTTAAAATTAATCGTCCTAAAAATTTTAAAACGGCATTTCTAATTAGATTTCATGAAAATAAAATTATTTATACAAAATTTATATTTTTTTATTAAGAAATAAAGAAGTTACAGCAGTTTTTGTTTGATTTTTAAGAAAAACGCATTATTTCTTAAAAATAACGTTTTCTTTGTATAATTTTAAAATTAATCGTCCGAAAAATTTTAAAACGGCATTTCTAATTAGATTTTATGAAAATAAAATTATTTAAACAAAATTTACATTTTTTTATGAAGAAATAAAAAAGTTACTGCTGTTTTTGGGTGATTTTTAAGAAAAACGTTTTTTTGTATAATTTTAAAATTAATAGTCCTAAAAATTTTAAGACGGCATTTCTAATTAGATTTCATGAAAATAGAATTATTTAAACAAAATTTACATTTTTTTATAACGAAATAAAAAAGTTACAGCAGTTTTTGTTTGATTTTTAAGAAAAACGCATTATTTCTTAAAAATAACTTTTTTTTTTGTATAATTTTAAAATTAATCGTCCGAAAAAATTTAAAACGGCCTTTCTAATTAGATTACATGAAAATAAAAATATTTAAACAAAATTTACATTTTTTATTAAGAAATAAAAAAGTTACAGCAGTTTTTGTTTGATTTTTAAGAAAAAACGCATTATTTCTTAAAAATAACGTTTTCTTTGTATAATTTTAAAATTAATCGTCCGAAAAACTTTAGAACGGCATTTCTAATTAGATTTCATGAAAATAAATTTACTTAAACAAAATTTACATTTTTTAATGCAGAAATAAAAAAGTTACAGCAGTTTTTGTTTGATTTTTAAGAAAAACGCATTATTTCTTAAAAATAACGTTTTCTTTGTATAATTTTAAAATTAATCGTCCGAAAAATTTTAAAACGGCATTTCTAATTAGATTTTATGAAAATAAAATTATTTAAATAAAATTTACATTTTTTTATGAAGAAATAAAAAAGTTACTGCTGTTTTTGTGTGATTTTTAAGAAAAACATTTTTTTGTATAATTTTAAAATTATTAGTCCTAAAAATTTTAAGACGGCATTTCTAATTAGATTTCATGAAACTAAAATTATTCAAACAAAATTTACATTTTTTTATGAAGAAATAAATAAGTACTGCTGTTATTGAAACGCATTATTTCTTAGAAATAACGTTTTTTTGTATAATTTTAAAATTATTAGTCCTAAAAATTTTAAGACGGCATTTCTAATTAGATTTCATGAAAATAAAATTATTTAAACAAAATTTACATTTTTTTATAACGAAATAAAAAAGTTACAGCAGTTTTTGTTTGATTTTTAAGAAAAACGCATTATTTCTTAAAAATAACGTTTTTTTTTGTATAATTTTAAAATTAATCGTCCGAAAAAATTTAAAACGGCATTTCTAATTAGATTTCATGAAAATAAAAATATTTAAACAAAATTTACATTTTTTATTAAGAAATAAAAAAGTTACAGCTGTTTTTGTTTGATTTTTAAGAAAAAACGCATTATTTCTTAAAAATAACGTTTTTTTTGTATAATTTTAAAATTAATCGTCCGAAAAATTTTAAAACGGCATTTCTAATTAGATTTTATGAAAATAAAATTATTTAAACAAAATTTACATTTTTTTATGAAAAAATAAAAAAGTTACTGCTGTTTTTGTGTGATTTTTAAGAAAAACGTTTTTTTGTATAATTTTAAAATTAATAGTCCTAAAAATTTTAAGACGGCATTTCTAATTAGATTTCATGAAACTAAAATTATTCAAACAAAATTTACATTTTTTTATGAAGAAATAAATAAGTACTGCTGTTTTTGAAACGCATTATTTCTTAGAAATAACGTTTTTTTGTATAATTTTAAAATTAATAGTCCTAAAAATTTTAAGACGGCATTTCTAATTAGATTTCATGAAAATGAAATTATTTAAACAAAATTTACATTTTTTTATAACGAAATAAAAAAGTTACAGCAATTTTTGTTTGATTTTTAAGAAAAACGCATTAATACTTAAAAATAAGGTTTTTTTGTATTATTTTAAAATTAATCGTCCGAAATATTTTAAAACGGCATTTCTAATTAGATTTCATGAATATAAAAATATTTATTTATTTATTATTTACATGCAATGCAATAGATCAACAAAATTTATTCAATCAACATGTTGTTGGTGTAAGAATAATTTTGTTGTGCATAAAAACTAAAAAAAAAAAATAAAAATACTTTAAAAAAAGAAACCATTAAACTCAACAACACAAACGTAATAAAATTAGTAAGTATAAAATTATAAACAGTGAATATATATAGTATAATAAAAGGAACACAATCTCAAAACAATCTTTAAACTAGATGAATCTATTATAAATAATTATTTTCATTCCGGTAAATGTAAAATATAGTTTTTAATATTTGTTGTAAATTTTTTAATTGAACTGGAATTTTGAATATCTGATGGCAATTTATTAAATTGTTTAACAGCATTTAATAGACAATCATTTCTACCTTTATTAGTTTTTATCGAATTTAGATGAATTTGATTGGACGTTTTTGTGTTAAATTTATGAAATTCTTTATTAGTTTTAAGCACTAAGTTTGTTTTAATCAGATTACTTTTAATTTTGAAAATAAGTTTACAATTTTCTAATAATATTATATTACTTATATTAAAAATTTGAGTATTAAAGTAAACTTCTCTTGTTGGTGTTAAAAAAGGTAAGTTAAACAATGTTTTAATACTTTTTGACATCAATCTTTGAACATTGTTTATTAATAATGAGTTACCTTGTGACCAAATTGGTAATCCATAAATAATATTACTATGTATATATGCATAAAATAATAAATAAGCAATTCTTTTCGGAAATGCTCCACATCTTCTAATAGCACCAATCAACGGTATAAATTTTTGTTTTATATTATCCACATGTTGATAAAAATTTAATTTCACATCTAAAGTTATGCCTAAATATCTGATTGATTCAGCTAGCTTAATTTTTTTATTATTAATTATAATATTTAAATCAATTATTGATTTGTTTTTTTGTGTAAAAACTAAAATTTCCATTTTGTCGGTATTTATAGTAAGCTTATTACCCAATAACCAATTATTAAATTTTATCAAATCATTATTAATTAATTCCTCTAAAATACTTTTCGTTTTACCACTATATAATAAGACAGTGTCGTCAGCAAACATAACATATTTTCCAAAAAGATTTACATATTGTATATTCTGAACGTAAATTAAATATAACAGAGGACCAAGTATGGATCCTTGGGGGCACCTATATTAATTTCACATGGATCACTAACAAGTAGTGGATATTTACCGGTTCTGGATCATCCACAATCCACAATTTGGAAGCCCCGCCACCCATGTAAAGTCCCCATAAGGAGTGTGACGCCCACCTCCACCTAAATCCCTCCCACCTGAGCTCTGATTGGTCGATTCTCCCCTCCTTCCTGACGTCTGATTGTTCCTGCCCCACCTTAGCTCCTCCTTCTTGAGCTCCTATTGGTCCTCCAGTTGCCCCACTCTAATTTTATTGGACGGCGGCCATTTTCCTAATTATTGCCCCACCCCAAGTACGCTGATTGGTTACCTGCTTAAGTAAGTGCTGCCATCTGCGAATCGGTAGCTTAAGTTACTGATTCTAGTGGCGCCATCTGAAGTTTGCGGCAAAGCGCCAAAGCTTAAAAAAAACACTCGCCACCGTGAATCGAAGCCACAGTCTTTGTTTTGCGTTTTTTTAATTCCAACGACTTAGCGGTTGTGACCACCAAGCAGTTATCATTTCTTTAGTTAGAAATGTAATATATATCGTATTTTACCTGAGACATTGGTATGTGGGGTGATTAAACTCATCAAGGATGTGTGTAATTTACTTTTATTAAATATTTACGCAATAATTATCTTAAAATTTGGTAAAAACCCAAAAATTATTATACGTAGAGCCAGATTATCATATTGGTTGTATATTAGAACTTTGGTGATTGAAATTACGTTAATATGCAGAGGAAGCAAATTTATTTTCATTTTTGAATTATTTAAACTTATACAATAAAATGCATCCATTTCAAAATAATGTAAACGTAGGTAGTGTATAAAAAATAGCTTGCAATGTTTTGAAGTGCTGAGGTATTTAATATCTTAATCAGCATAAAATATTTCATTGAACTTGTAATGTGTAAACTGCGTATATCTCAGAATGATGTAAGAAAATCAATATTTTTTTTAATAATTTGTAATGTTAAATACATATTATAATTAATTGGGACATAATATAAAATATTAAAAATACTTCATTCCAATAATTGGGAATTATTTAACAAGTGTATGCAATGGAATTTTTATTATTTACTAAATTTTTATTTTTATGTGACATGTGTATGAGTGAAATGGAATGGTGTTTAAATTGCAATCTTGCAAAAAATCAGTATAAATATTGAACATTTACTATGCAGAAAATAGTTCCAATTTGTATCGTGCAACGGCAGCCAAGAAGCAACAGTCAGCAAAATGTTCAAGAAGAATTCAAAAGTGTCGAAAAAGATGTCCAACTTCAATCCATACTACAAACCGAGACCCTCTACCTCCAATGCAGAAGAACGGAAGCTCAAGATTTGCGAACCATCCTCATTCCTCCAGGACGATTGGCAGTTAACACCATCCCAGCTGCAAAAAATTGATGCCGATGTAGAAAAAGCGTTTCCATCACCACAGCTCAACAAACCCAAGTCCGGTGATTATGGGATCAAATACGAAACTAGGAGGCTGTTATTTGAGGAAGTCTACCCACTTAACATCTGCGGATCGAAGGTGATTAGATTTGGAGTGGATCCCTTCAACAGCTTCCAGCCAGTTGTTTTGATATCGAAAACTGGGTACGAAAATGATGTTCGGTTCAATCGAAGCACCTTTAACGAATTATTATTCTTCGTGCCGAACATGATAAATACCATGAACAGCAAGGGGGAAGATGTTATCAACCTCACCGAGTACGTGGTGAACATCCAGAGCAACTGGGCCCAGCTTAAGAGGATTGACGTGGACGAGAAAATAGCTTTCTATCTGGGGGTGCAGTCGCTCCAAAACCTGCAAGACATGGTCCTATTTTATCTGGAGAGGTTCAACATTGTGGGAGTCCGAAATTGGCAGCCCTTCGAAGATTTCCTCCACCAAGTATACAGCAGGGTCCTGAATGATAATCGGTTTGAGGTCCAGAATTCTGATATTTTAGCACAAATCAATGATGATAAAAATGAGGATATTCGACCATTTTTGTGCGAGGTGTATATTAAGTTTAATTCATTTTTAAAGAAAAAAATTGAGGATCTCTTAAATTTAAATTTGCACACAAATCGTTTGTATTAAATATGTTTATTTTGTTTTAAGGTTTAATTTTTATATTTAATTTTTATGTCTTATTTTTTATATCTTTTATAAATAAATGCATATTTAAATTTTATTTTTGTTTATTTTAAAATTTATTTATCCTGATTTACAAACTAAAATTAAATTAAACATGGTAAGTAAACATTTTTTATCATAATAAATTATTTAAATTTAATAACATTAAAAGTAAGTTAATAAATCGTGCTTGGTTCCAAGAAAACAAGTTCAACACTACAAAACATTATTTTTGCTAATCCAGCTATTATGAGTTTTATCAAGCCCGAGCCACTTGACAAACACTTTATCATTCTTTTTTCTAATAATTTTTTCAACAAGATATGCATCTTCGTGTTTAACTTTTTGTAATTCCTCCGAGTAAAATGCTCCTTTTATGGGTTGGCCCTGCATATCCTCTAATAAATACGTTATTGGATTGGTTATATTCATTTTTTTTACACGAAATATCTCAGTGGTCCAGTTTACCAAATAACTTTTGTCGAAAACCGCTTTTTGCTTGCTAATTCTTACGACATCACCAACATTTAGTTTACCACGTCCGGCTATTTTTATATGAGAATAAACTGTATTTAATAAAATATATTCATTTATCTTTGAAACGTCAGCAGGTTTCATTTTTATTGTTGTGTGTTTAGTATTATTGTGAGATTCGATAATTTTTTCCAGAACATCACACCACTTATACTTTCCAGCTAAACTGAAGTGTTTGTAAATTTTTTCCTTTAATGTGCGAATAACACGTTCAGGAATAGACGCCTTCATGATGCTAAATGTTGAATAATGATTTATTCCGTTGATTTTCATAAGTTTTGAAAAGTTTTTATTGTAAAATTCTTTGCCTTGATCTGTCTGCAAATTTGAAGGTTTTCTCCCCATTTTAAATATTGCTATCATCGCGTTTGTTATGGTGGATCCACTTTTATCTTTTACAGGAACAGCCCATAAGTATTTAGAAAAACAATCAATAACAACCAAAATATACTTGAATCCTTTATTTTTCCGTGCGTAAAGTTGAAATTCAGCTAAATCCGCTTGCCATAAATCATCAATGCCCTTTATAATAGTTCTTCGTCTTTGAAATTTTTTTCTAGCTGGTTTATGAAGTTCATTTACAATATCTTGCTTTACGTCGCTCATTTTTCTTGATATAAATATTGATTGTGAATGTACGATTTAATTTCTGCTATACTCTTATCGATTTTTGAATCCATCTCATAGAGAAGTTTATTTGAAACTGAGTCGAGAGTTTTCTCTAAATTTGCTATAAGCTGATTAGTTTTCATCTCAGAACTAGAAATCTTCTTACTCATGGACTTATTAACATCTTTTAACATATTGTTTATATTTTCATTATGCTCATTTTTTAAATTGGTTTTTAAGTTATTTATTTTTTTTATTATTTCTAATTCTAAATCATCAACGAATTTCTTATTTACTGCATCCATTGTATCGATTGGTGTTGATAGTTCTGTTAATCGTCTGTTTTCAAGATTAAAATTCCCATCTCTGGTAAACAAAAAGCCTGGACCTGGAGGACCAGGTTTTATCGAATTGATATTTTTTAAGTGACGTCCAAATTTATCGACGCTCATGATGTCAATCATAAATGATAACTGGATATTTTTGATTTAGCACACCAATTTATGTGAATTATAAAATTAAATTTGCCTCTCTAAGTTCTTCCTCAATTCTAATAATTTCGTTTTCATGAGAATTATTGCCCACCCCTCTTAACGCATGTAATAAACACAATCGATCTACAAGCTCATTACGGTCGTCCCAGTAAACATATTCCAATGGTTTTTGTGTTAATTTCAAAAAGCCGGTTCCAATTCTATTTCGTGATGCTCTTGTTGTAGGACCGCTGTAACTCTGAAGTCGGTTTGGAAGAGTTGGTTCGACAAATAAAGGTTTTATTATATTTTGATATTTGTAAAACTTTGAACCTTTAATTTGCTGACTTGGATCACCGTTTCTTCTCAGTGCAGAACTCTTTTCCAATATTTCCTTATATGCTTCTTTATCATTATTATTAAATCTCTCAGGATCTTTCTTAAATAAAAGTTCATAAAGACCTGGGGTTCCTTTGTAGATCTTCTTTTCAATAATCAAATCTGCACCATTTAACACAATGTTAGATTTTCCAATTTGCCATTTTTCCGTAAGTGGGTTATATATAATGCCATAGGTAGTATCATATTCATCTTGTGTATCTTTCATTAAACCATTAATGTACTGCTTCGGAAGTTCATCAAATTGTTCATAAACTTCAGGTCTTACATCTTCAAGATATGATTGATAGAATGGTCTCTCTTCCTCAAATACATAATCATCCAAGTCATCATGTACCACATCCTCATATACAGTATCTGTCAATTTTGGTGTTTTAACAGGTGCTTTATATTTGTTAGAAGTAGCTTTTCGTTTATAATTTCTTGATGATTCATCATTATTCGCTTCCAATTTTTCTTCTTTTGGTTCCTCTTTCGAATCCTCCTTCGGTTCAGCTTTAACTGAAATTTTATCTGACTGCTGTAAAATTCTTTTTAATGGCTCTAAGATTGGCTTATAAGATTTAGCCAGTTGCTCTTCTGCATCAGATCGTCCTAATTTTAAGGCAAGGACCTTTTTCCTAATGTCGCTTTGAATTTTAATTAAACTTTTCTTAACCTCAACGCCTTTCTTATTCATTTTAGCACGATATTATCAATATTATATAAATAGGTGTACGACCTTGAACAGGTTTTATCAGCTTTTTATCAGCTTTTATCAGGTTTTGAACAGGTTTTATCAGGTTTTGAACAGGTTTTATCAGCTTTTTATCAGGTTTTATCAGCTTCTGAACAGGTTTTATCGGGTTTTATCAGCTTTTTATCAGCTTTGAACAGGTTTTATCAGCTTTTGAACAGGTTTTATCAGCTTTTGAACAGGTTTTATCAGCTTTTATCAGCTTTTGAACAGGTTTTATCAGGTTTTATCAGGTCTTGAACAGGTTTTATCAGGTCTACGTATGACTTGTTTCGATAAAGGATTAATTGTTACTAACAAGTTTTGTAAAAAATCTGTCTAAATATTTTCTATATCTTCCTTTGTTAACATCACTCTCCTTATCAATTACAAAAAATCCGAACTTCTCGTTCCAACATTGCGAGCATAATTCCTTAAATTCTTCAAATTTCATATCACCACCCACGTGATCATTATAAACATGCTTTAAATTCAAATCATCTTGCTTAAATAATATGATGAAATTTGCGTTGTCTCTGATAAGATGCTTAGGTATGCGGGTATAAGTTTGGCACAAATAAAACGAATCGAGACTTTTATGACGACCCATAGAAAAAAAATCTCTCATCTTCTGTTGATTTTCACAGGCCACATCATCAAAAATAAAAATCGAATTTTCTTTGGCATCATTTATGTTAATAATTTCGGTATTCTCCGAATAAGGAAAAAATCCAATTTCGGGCAAGGAGCACATAACCTCTTTAAGTAACTGGTATTTGGGCTGGTACAATGACTTTGAATACATGTATATATTTTTAAACTTTAAACCATTTGGATCAAAGATTAAACTAAGCATAACATTCGTTTTTCCACAATTCGAGGGACCACATATTATTGCTCGAATCGAGTTTGGTAATAAATTGCCATGTTTCTTCTTCACTTTATTTAATCCTTGACCCACATACTCATCTAAGTTTATCACCGCCAGGGTATCTTTTTGTTTTACAGTTTCCATAGTACTAACAAATTTTAGTATCGACATATCTATATATAATGATTGTTTCTTAAAAAAATCTTTCAAATGGCTTCACACGTTGGAAGAGGAATCATCAACACGCTAATAAATAAATTACCGATTGAGTTGCATATTCCCGGGTATCAGTATTGCGGACCTGGTACAAAATTGGAGGAAAGATTAAATCGACAAGACCTCGGCATAAATCCTTTGGACGCGGCTTGTAAACAACACGATATTTCCTATTCTCAAAACATGGATTTGGGTGAGCGTCATAAGGCAGATAAAGTTCTAGAAAAGGCTGCATGGCAGAGATTTAAATCAAAAGATGCAAAATTTGGTGAAAAAGCGAGTGCCTTGGCTGTAGCATCGGCTATGAAAGTAAAACGAAAATTGGGTATGGGTATGGGTATAAGATCCTGTAACAAAAATGCCAAAAATCGTTCTTTTACTGTTGGTGTTGTAAAAAAATTTAACTTTATTTACCCAACAGAATTACAAAATTCCAATTACAAGGCAAAATATAAATACAAACTTAATTAAGGTACAATAATATAAGAAATGTGATATGACAATTAAATATTTAATGATATAAATAAATAATTATATATTATTAATAAAATAATAAAGGATCGATATAAAAAATTCAAATTTATATTACAGCTGGAAGGTTAGACTACTTGGTGTGAACATGTGCCCGTATTTTAGTTTTGAAGTGATACAACTCAGTGTTGAAAATATCGGGATAAGTGCGAGAATCGTTATAAGACTTACATAAACGGACCAAAGGAGAGTTGTAGTGTTTATTAGTATGAGGTGTTGAATAGCTAAAGGTATTAATTGTTCTTACATTAATACTCGGAACGTTAAACTGAATATTGGATAAAAGAGATGGATTATCAACAGCAGAATTAATTAATTTGTGTAAATGTATAAGACCATTAGCCAGGTGTCTATCGCTAACAGACTCAAAGCCATATCTATCCAACAAGAAGTTGTAAGGAATGTTATTATCAGGATACTCTTTGAAATCACGAAAGTATAAATATTTTAAAAACTTTCTTTGTGTACGTTCCAAAACATTTATGTAGATTTGATAATGTGGGGTCCAGATGATAGAGCAGTAGTCAAGCTTACTGGCAATGTATGTGGTAAATAATGTTTTAAGTGTGTTGATATTACGGAAAGAGGTAGAGTTTCGGATAATAAATCCAAGCAATCGATAGCATTCATTGGACAAGGTAATAACATGATGATTAAAAGTTAATTTGTCATCAACTAACACCCCAAGATCTTTAACTTGGCTGAAGCGATTAAGTGTAATATTGTTAATAAAGTAGTTATAGATTATGGGGTTATTTATTCTATAAAATGACATAACGTTGCATTTGGTTATGTTTAAGGTAAGCCGATTGTTATCACACCAGTCAGATATGTTGTTTATGTCATTTTGCAATTTTAAGCTATCTATAATACTGGAAATATTATGATATATCTTTAGATCGTCGGCATACATCAACGCAGGTGACTCTATATGATCAAATATATCATTAACAAAAAGAATGAAAAGAAGGGGGCCGAGGTTTGAACCTTGGGGTATGCCACTTTTCGAGATGTAAGAAGTTGATTTGGCACCCCTATATTCAACATGCTGCGTTCTTCCGTGCAGATAGGACTTAACGAAGTTTATTATGTTACCTGAGATATTAAAATTATTCAGTTTTTTTATAAGTATTTGATGATCAACCTTATCGAAGGCCTTGCTAAAATCCGTATATATTACATCAGTTTGCATTTTATTATCAAGAGCGAAGGAGACAAATTGGGTAAAGTTCATCAAATTGGTGATGGTTGACCTGCCTGCCATAAATCCATGCTGATTTATAGATATTTGACATTTAACATTAAAATAGATATGTTCGGAAATTATTGATTCAAGTACTTTTGAAAAATTACACAAAATACTAATTGGCCTATAATTCTGAATAAGATTTTTATAGCCATTTTTGTGCACTGGACACACTCTTACATTTTTCCAAGTAGTAGGAAATACCAGTAGATAGAATGATATTATACAGGTACGTCAGAGGAGTGGAAAATATATGTGCACAGTCCTTTAACAAAAAAGAGGGAATTAAATCCGTTCCAGCAGTAAAAGTATTATTTACATTACTAAGGTGTTTTTGAACATCTTCTTCCCTAATTCTAAAGTTTCCAAGGTATTGTTTGACTGCCCCAGTGTACTGGTCATCTCCATGGGTATCAGGGTGGAAGGAAAACGTGCTCTTAAAGAAGTCTCCAAATCCGTTGACAATGGAATATGGATCCTCAAAGGTTTTGTCCTCAAATCTCATAATTCCAGGAATTCGTGTAGAGTTTTTTAGGCTATTAATGTATGCCCAAAAATTTTTGGGGTCTTGAGTGATATTTTCCTCGGAATTACGTATGAAATCAGTACGTGCCTTATGTACCCGGGACTTCGCCTCTCTCCTTAGCTCATTGAAAGTGTTTTTATCGGATGGTAGCCTGGTTGACGAATACCTCTTCCGCGCTTTGTCCTTCAGTTTTAAAAGACGCTTTAAATCGTTATCTACCCAGATTGGTGAGGACTTTTGACTATTCTGTAATGTATGCCTGGGAACACTCTGATCTAGTGTAGTAAACAGCTTTGCATAAAATAAATCACATGCTTCATCAACTTCATCCTTAAGGAAAAGTTCACTCCAATCTGTATCAGTCAAATCAGCATATAGTTTGTGAAAGTTTGCTCTTCTAAAATTGTATGTAGGTTCCGCGTGTATAAACTTGGTTTCTTTCTTGACTTTTAGATCAAGAATTATATTTAGTGGAGGATGATGAGTATCTTCGGCAACTAATGGGTCGCTATCCTTGCTAATCTGACAAGCGAGATTATCAGATTTGATTATTAAGTCCAAAATTCGATTTTTTGGATTAGTAACGTCATTAATCTGCTTAAAGCCAGTGTAATTTAGAAAGTGTGAGAGTTGCGTTGCAGAGTTAAAATTATCTGTTCTAAACATGCCACTTGCAGTATAATTTGGGATATTGAAGTCACCAGCTATTAATATATTATTTTCATTGTCGCTTAAAGCTTCCAACGCTGTGAAAAGGGAGTTGTAGTCATCCAAGGTTGCGGCTGGAGGTATGTACACACACACAGTCAGAAATGAAAAATGATTAACTGAGATTTTGCAAGCTATAATTTCAATATTGTTATTAACTTGGACAGGCAAATTAATTTGTTGTGACATAAGAGTATTGCGAATGGCGATAAGGACTCCGCCACCTCTCTTATGTGAACGATCATGTCGATATACTACAAAATTACTATCAAATAGCTCATTGCTGGTAACTCCGCCAGTAAGCCAGGTTTCGGTTAGGAGAATTATGTCAAAGTCGCAAATCAAAGTATTATTACTGAATTGAATTAGTTTAGTGTTTAAGCCCCGTACATTTTGATAGTAAGCAACAAATTTAGAGTTAAAATTCCATTGGGTTTGAATTAGTTTTTTTGTGGCTGAGTGGGTGTCATTTTAACAATTTTTGGCTGGTTTTTGACAAAGATTAGTTGTAGATCAGCTTCACCATTTTCTTTTCTACTGTTAATTTGAGAAATTTTATTTCTTAGATCCGACAATTGTTGAGGAGTTCTATCGGACTGAACTTTTATATTGTTACGCAATTTTTTACGATTTATGATTATTTGCTTAACCTGCTCGGCGTTGTTTAAGACAATTTTAAGAGGAAGAGGCCTACTGGAATTGTTGTCCTTACCCAACCGATAAAGATTTATTATGTCTAGATTCGGGATAATTGGAGAAAGGATATCCTTAGCAGATTGCAAATCGGTCTGCTTCTTAGACTCGAGAGAGGAACCTTGTGGAGAAGGTAGGTTAAATAATATGATATTGCCTTCCCGGCGTTTCCTTTCCTCCATTTCTGCGATTAGAGAGCTAGAATCAACCACATTGGCATCAGAAGCGTTGGTATTATTTGAGTTTTCGAGAAGAGCCAATCTATTTTCAAGACTGGTAATGGTGGTTTTTAGTGTATCAACATCAGAGCGAAGGGTTTGATTTTGTGTAAGTAGACTGTCTACTGTTACCATTACACGTTTAAGTTCAGCAATCGCCTCACTTTGCACCTTAAAATCGTTGGCCAGTGATGTTACAGCTTTATTTATCGAGTTGAGAGTAAGATCGATGTTTGCACTAGGTAGAGCTTCATCATTAACCTTTCGATTTGAGGTACTTTGGGATAAAACTAGGTCCAAGTCTTCTTTATCAGAATCATTGACGTAATTGGCACAACATACGAATTCATCTTCGCTGATATATTTACCCGATCTTAAGTAGCTGGCACAGCTGGGATGGTAATTTAATGCGCATTTTGTACAGTCAACAATCGCTTTTGTCACCGGTTTTTTGCATTTATTGCATTTGACCTTATCGTTGCCCATTTAAAACAAAAGAAAACAAAAACAAGAATTGCTTTTGTATGGAACTAATTTAGTTAAAAAGAGGTACCGTAAGGGAAAAATGTGGAAGAAACAAGGATACAATGCACCGACGCTGCCCGTCGTGGTGACTGACCAACACATATACAAGATACAAAAGCAAAATATGCAATTAAAGGACTCAAGCAAAAAAACAATAAAAGTAAGCAAACACAAGTCTTATTAAAGGAGGGGACCAATATTGCATTAGCCGCGGCTAGGGCTGCTGTACGCGATGTGGGTGGAAGAAAGAAGATAAAAACTCCGCGCATTATTCCGATACCCAAAACCGGAGGAGTTTTGCCGCTTATCCCCATTTTCGCTGGACTTAGTGCATTGGGAAGTTTGGCTGGAGGTACAGCAGCAATTGCTAAAGCAGTTTCGGATACGAAAACGGCCTCAAAAAAACTTCAAGAAGCGGAACGCCATAATAAAACAATGGAAGCAATAGCCTTGGCGAAAAAAGGAACAGGGCTCTACTTAAAGCCATATCGAAAGGGATTTGGAATTTGTCTTCGTAATTCAAAAAACTTTTAAGTCAGCTACCCCGCAGAGCACTTAGTGATGTGGACATTTTGAAATTTAATAAACAATATAAGATTAAATTCTTTAGAGGTGTTTTTATGCGAGATAAATTACCGAATAAACCATTTTTTAGAGAAAGTGGAATTGTGAATTTGGATAATTACTCGGGACCCGGAACCCATTGGGTAGCATACAGAAAGCAAGGCAATATTGTTAAATATTTTGACAGTTTTGGTAACTTACCACCACCTAAAGAAATTCAAAATTATTTTGGGGGTAGCGAAATAATGTATAATCACGATAGATATCAGAAATTTAATACGTATAATTGCGGTCATTTATGTATCGAATTTTTATTATAAATAAAGTATTTTTAACAATGTCCTTTTAGTCATGTCTCGTACTTTCACCCTAACAGGTAACACGTCTGTTTTAAGTAGAAACTATTACCCACCAATTGAGCTGAATTCTGCCGAATATTGTTTGGGGCTTATTGCATTTCATACGTTCAATACGATACCTAACATAGAAGAAGGTTGTAATAAATTTTATTTTGGATCGTCATCAATTACAATCCCAACTGGTTCCTACGAAATAACTGATATAGAAAAATATTTGCGACGACATTTAATTTTGCCCGCTGATGCCCAAAACGCTGCAGATCTGGACAAGTCGTTTAGCCTAAAACCGAATAATAATACTTTACAGTGCGAATTATTTAGTACATATGACGTGGATTTTCAACCAGCAGATTCGATAGGAAGACTATTGGGATTTTCGGGTAAACAAATTCTTCAAGCCAACAAATTGCACGTTTCTGATCAACCGGTCGAAATAATTAAAGTTTCAAGTGTGAGAATTGAATGTAATATTATTTCGGGCTCATATTACGATGATAAATCGGGTCATACGTTGCGTGAATTTTTTCCTTCGGTAGATCCCGGATTTGCCATAAATATTGAACCTAATAATATCTCATATTTATCAGTAAATACGAAAACCATTGATAATATAACAATTAGACTTTTGGACCAAAACGGAGAGCTGGTTAACTTTAGGAACGAAAAAATCATTGTTCGTCTTGAATTAATTGAACGGTCTAAGATAAAATAATGGGGATAGTATTTGTCCAAGAAGAAGAGCATAAAACGCTGACAGAAGAGTCTGCAACAGCCAGTAAGAAAAAAATCATCAAACGGTTAACACTAAAAAGTATTAATTTGTTAAAAGCTCTCGGCTATCATGTCAAAACTTAAAATATTTAACGATATTTCTTTTGATGAGACAATCGTAAAAGAGGAATATCACACATACTTGCCCAGGACGCAAAATTTTGAAAATAATGATGAAATAAGAATATTAATTCAAAGTCAAGACTTGTACACTTTACCATGTGAGAGTTACATTTACCTCGAGGGAATAATAAAAAAAACCGACACCTGAAACAGGACACACTTTGGACTTTAAATTAATAAATAATTCGTATTTGTTTTTATTTGAAGAAATTAGATACGAACTAAATGGGGTGGAGGTTGACAAAATTAGAGATCCTGGGATTACATCAACGATGAAAGGTTACGTTTCCTTCGGGGAAAGAGAATCTAAAGTGTTAAATTTGGCCGGATGGTGTCCACATATGGAAAATCATTTTCAACAAAAAGACTCATTTTTTGCTTGCATTCCTTTAAAAATGATTATGGGGTTTGGTGAGGATTATAAAAAAATAATCATCAATGCGAAACAAGAATTGGTATTACTTCATTCTAGGACGGACTTAAACGCTTACAAAGGATCTGAAAACTTTAAATTTCAAATAAATAAATTAGAATGGCGAATTCCCCACGTTATGATAAATGATGAGGTGAAACTTCAGATGCTTGAAAAAGTTAATATGGATGTTTCAATAAAAATTCCCTTCCGAAAGTGGCAGTTGTTGGAACTTCCGGGACTAAAAAATACCAAAAAAGAAATATGGAGTGTGAAAACTTCAACAAACATGGAAAAGCCCCGTTACGTCATCCTCGGTTTTCAAAATAATAAAAAGGATACCGCCAATAAAAATATGTCTCAATTTGATCATGTGAATATCGAAAACATTAAAGTTTACCTAAATTCAGAGTGCTACCCGTATGATAACATGAAACAAAATATGGATTTGGATAATTATGCCCTAACGTACTACATGTACTCCCAATTTCAATCTAGTTACTATGCACGAGCAACAAATGAACCTCTTTTTAATTATAGCCAATTCAAAGGTCATATGCTTTTTGTCTTTGATTGTTCTAAGCAAAAGGAAAGTTTAAAATCTTCGACTGTTGATCTAAAAATAGAGATGGAGACAACTGCATCATTTAATGAAAATATAAGAGCATATTGCCTCATTTTGAGTGATGCAGTAGTTGAGTACATACCTCTTTCCGGAATTGTGCGAATTATACACTAAAATGGCTAAACCTAATTTAATCATAGTTGACATTCAAGGCTTTACAATAAATGGTAAATTTGTTCCTAAAGAAATGTCAGTTTCCAAAAATGGTGTGGATGTCGACACTTTTCTTTTTAAACCGGAAAAACCATATTTTGCTTTAAACAAAGAAGATAGGAAACTGGTTACCTGGCTCGAAAATAATCATCATTGTCTAAAATATAGCACTGGATTTATTAAAACTAAAGAAATTAAAAATATATTGGATAGTTACACAGATAGTTTTCAAGATATTTTTTATGTAAAAGGCCACCAAAAGAAGAATTTTTTAATGAGATTTACCCGAAACAGTATAATAAATTTAGAAGAGGAAAAAATTTGTGAAGTTTTAGTTGATAGTAAACATAATTGTGTAAATCATTTAAAATATATTTGTATATGTAGTAAATCAAATGTTACAAAACTATGCAACTGTTTACATATTTATAATAAATAAAACATCTATTTATAAGTATATAATAGTTTTTTGTTTAATTGAAAATTACCTGTTTTTTTTTGCAAATAATTAATATGAATCACTCAGTATGTCAGTAAATGCTGATCTTTAATAATGTGTAAAATGCAATTTTGCAATTTAACATTTTATTAAAATGTTCATACTAACAATATTGCTGATCATTTCAATATTGCGTTGAGCGAAGAACAAAGTGCTTTTTAACAATTTTTAGAGTTCGCTGTCCTTAAAAGTAGTACGTGTGTTTTATTTATAAATTAATCGCTATATTGGGGTAAGTTAATTTAAATAAAAACAATTAAAATAAATTTTTTAAACCTAATTATATTTATAGATTAAAACAAAATGAATTGCATTACTTGCAAAAAAGCATTTTCTTCAAAAAGCAATTTACAAAGGCACGAGAATAGTTGTGGAAAATCTATGCGAATTACTTGTAAAATTTGCAATAAAGATTTTTCCAGGGAAGATGCGTTGAAACGACATATAAGATCTGTCCATGTCGAATCGATTCTGTGTTCGGATTGTGGGCAAATTTTTAATTCGGCGTTGGAGTACACCAATCATACCCACACTTTTATTTCAACACCTAAACCAACTCTTAAAAGAAAAAATTCGAATGCAGCAGATAATTCCAACAAAAAGTATTGCCAACATTGCGATGAGACAATAAATAACCCTACACTCTTTTCGGCTCATTTAAAATCGAGGAAACATCAAAGCAATCTTCCCCAATCAACGGAAAATGGTGTCATACGTATTAAGAGCAGTTTTAAGAAACGTATTGCTACTTATAAAATAAACGCACCAAAAGAACCAATTGATATTGATTTTGTTACATTTTTAGATCATATAAAAAATAAAGTATATAATTGCATTAAAGAGTCAGTACAAAATACCATCATTAAGGTAAATTTGGAATTGTTTGGGTATTTTATTAAACCTAATGGCACAGATGAAAATATCCAAACTGAATTGAAATCTTTTAACACAAAATTCACTATTGTAACAAAATCAAGTGATATTGGGAATTTATATAAAAACTGGTGCAAAGTACTCCAAACGAAAAGCGAAGAATTTCAAGTAAGAATTTATTAAACATAATGGTTTATAAGTATTTTATTCATTTATATATTTTAGGAAAAAGATAGTGGATGGGCTTTTTATGCGGTGTCACATTTGGAAATTAACATCAATAAATATACACCATTAATAGGATCTTCATATATGAAATTGCCATCTGATATTGATAATAAAAAGGCATGCATCAATATTCAAAATGCTGATGATGCATGTTTGGCTTGGTGTATCGTTGCGGCTCTTTATCCATCTCAACACAACGTAAGTAGGACAACGAGTTACCCAAAATATGAAGATGTTCTAAATTTGAAAGGTGTTACTTTTCCTGTTAAATTAGACGATGTTAAAAAAATTGAAGTTTTAAATGATATTAGTATAAATATTTATGGTTTAGAGTTTAGTAAAAAATTAAATAAAAACTTAGTAGTAGGTCCAATTCATCTTACACAAAATAAAAAAAATAAACATATTAATTTGTTATACATTGAAGAAGGCACAAAAAGTCATTACATTTTAATCAAAAACCTATCCAGATTAATTTCTTCACAAGTATCATCCTATGAACATAAGACATTTTTGTGTGATGCCTGTTTAACCTTTTTTTCATCTCAGTTACGCTTAGATCAGCATTGTTTAAATGATTGTAGCCATGTTTACACAATTCTTCCGTCAGAAGATTTAAAATTACAAAAAAATGGCGATTTAATTCCTGGCAATATATTAAAATTTCAAAATTATCAAAATAAAATGAAAGTACCATTTTGCATTTATGCGGATTTTGAGTCACTAATCCAACCAATTTCAACATGTCACCCTGATCCATCTGGCACAAGTTACACCGAAAATACTCACATTCATGTACCCTACAGTTTTGCTTATTATATTGTGTGTTCATATAATAATTCCTTTAATAAATTTAAAACATATACGGGCTTAGATTGTCAACAAGTTTTTATAAAATCCATAGAAAACGAAACGCAGATAATATATGAAAATCATCTTAAACCGATAGTTAAAATGAATAATTTAGATCCTTTAGATAAATTAGTATTTTATGCAACAGATGACTGTCATATATGTGGTAAAATTCTGGATGATGATAGGGTAGCTGATCATTGTCATCTCACAGGTCGATTTATTGGACCCGCTCATAAAAGGTGCAATTTAAATTACAAGGTACTGTCACCCCGGAAGGGGTTTGTACGCTGCATTGTGCGTCTTGGACGATGCCTCTATAAGTACAAGGCTGGTTTTGATCCAAGATAATGTCGAGCGTAGTGTCAGTTTATGTTTTTTAAGGGGACGTTGCCGTCGCGAGCGAACGGTCAAGTGGAGCCCCGGAACTTGCAGACTTGTTCTTCTGTTGTCATTTCAACGCCGCTAATACCACACTGTTAGGTCCGAGTCGAACGCGCAGGAAGTTTCGACACAGAGCTAATCACCTGTACTCAGGTGCACACTTAATCGGTTCAAAAGCTTACGGTTTGACTCTGGAAGTTTCCGGTGCCTTGCGGTCTTGCAGGTAGGTAGTACTGCTCCACTCAGGAAGGGCTAATACCTAATACTTACCTGTTAAAGTGACTTAGCACACGGCACATGTAGTTCTCATAAGTTCTCAGTCTTGGGTGCAGAGCGGTAGAATGTTTGAAATACGCAGAATGCTGGTAACACAGGACCCACTATTCACCACACTTATGGAGTCTATAAGCATCGCGAAGAGCGGAAAAACAAAAAGAACTCGGAGGGCTTGGCGACGATTGCACTTAGCACGTCGGTCAAGCTTAAATCGAGATAAAAAAGGAAGAGAGCGTCCTGTTGGAATGTCTGACTATTTATGCTCCTGTCCCCACCACTATTAATTCGCGTTTTAGAAACTTTATTGGGGGTTCGAGACTATTTTTTGGTTTACGGCAAGATGGTCGATGGAATGTGGGTTTTTTCCTTATGGCCTCGTCCCTAGCTGTACGTGCACATTGTCCTTTTTGGCGTTTTTACGAAAAGCCGGTTAGGCGCTGCAGTTTAGGGATGTAAACGGGTGGTAACCAGATGTGGGACACTTTTCTGTGGCATGCGTTCCAAAGAGAAAGTTCCAAACTTCAACATGGCCGTAATGGTGACTTCCGGCATCTTCGGCCGTTGAGACCGTGCAGAAAACCAGATGCTATAAAAACCTCGGTTTTGCGTCGCGTCAAATATATCGCCTTGTCGTAAAAAATCTATCTGATTTTTTGGGCGACCAATATTATCCTTAAAGTCCCATTGTTTAAACCACAGCCGTTTAAATAATCTGCCTCTGGAAAAAGTGTGATCTATTGCGTAATCCTTCGAGTGGCAGGTAGTCACAGGTAGTCAGATCCTACTTAGCGTCATGGGCTTGCGTCCTTTAACACTTTTGTAATCCTCTTAGGTGGCGGGTGTTTTTCCCAACGATAAACTTTCGGAAAACTCCCGCAGAGCAATTACCGTGAGTTAATGGGATTTCGCGAAACGGTAACACCCCCCCACCTTAAGGAACATTTTGGACATAGTTTAAAAATGTTCAGGGAAAAAATAGTACGTAAGGCTACTTTCATAGTCCTTGGGGCGTAACTAACACTTAATATGATTAATTAACACTACTTAATATTACTGTTGCAGTCTGTTTTCTGCTGGGGAGTTTTTTAAAATTCAGTTCACTGGTGCTGGTTGTTGGGGAGCAGGTCGGATATCATCCAAATGTAGGGGAATGTAACCTGTTGTGGGCCGGGTTTCGTTTTTTGCCTGTAATTTCTATGCAAGTAAAAATTTTTCGGACTTTTTGATACTAATGGAAAGGTAGAGTCAATAGCTAACTAAAAATGGAAAAATTTTTCATTATTTTCCAAAAATCAATTTTTTCCACACATATTGTAAAAGAGCTTGTTTTTTACCAAAAAAAAATTTGTAACCGGTTGTGGGCCACTCCGGAAAATCAACTAGAAATGCGAAATCATGAAGAAAAACCAACAAAGAAATATAAAATTTTGGAATTTATTCATCGATGAAGCCTCTAGGGGCAAAAAACATCAGGAAAATGGCACTTTTTCAAATTAATTATCCTCCTCGTCAGTTTCGCAATTTTCGCATGTGAAATAGCTCTTTGTCATAGCAGCGCATTTCAAATGCACAAATCGATCGCAGCCACCGTTGCATTTGATGGAATTAGCTTTTGTCAATTTCGATGGCAGAAGGTCTAAACAGATCAGACAAAAGTCCAAATCTTCTTCGTCAGAAGAATTCGGCTTCTTGCGTTTGGCCGACGGTTTGGCTGGTGGCGTTGCCTTGCGTTTAGCTTTCTTAATGGGCGTTGGAGCAGCTTGCTTTTTTGCAGCTTTTTCATGCAAAGTAGCAACGGTTTCTGGAGACGTTAAAATGGCGCTTTTCATTGGCTTTCGGCCGCGATTTGATGGTTTTTTGGGTGCAGCGGCCTGTAAGGGGCCGATTTCATCCAAAAGACAGCTAATAGAAGTCGATCGAGATGACGGTCCAGGTGTTGTCGGCACAACCTCCTCACGTCCAACAAATGGCGCAACCACGATTCGACGCTGATCCTCTTCATCGATAAGCCCTTCAGCGGAAACCTCTGCCTCATTAGCCTTAACGACTTGAACAAAGTCGGCATCAGAAAAAATGTCCGGATCGTATGGACATATGCCGGTCGCTCTAAAACCAGACTTAATCACCGTAGGTGTCAAAGCCAGATCAAGAGCCTTACACGCCAGGCCAGCAATATGACGTATTTCTAATACCTAGAAAAATTTTGAACGAAAACAGTTGAAAATTGGCGAAAGAAAACAAGTTTTAAGAAGAGTGTTACCTTGTTTGCATTGTTCTTCTGCCAAGCAGAACACTGGGACTTGTAATAAGCCTTCACTGGTCCAAACACAGACACGTCCAATGGTTGTAGTCTGTGACTACAGTGCGGAGGAAAAGTGACGATATGAACGCCATTTTCAATGGCCAAGTCAATGGCTTCTACAGACAAATGTGAACAATGATTGTCCATCAGAAGAATCACTGGCGAAGCGAGCGATGGTTTCGCGAAGGCGATGAAATGGCGCATATAATGAACAAACTCTGGCTGACACATCCAACCTGAACCGTTTGCATAACCAACTGTTCCAGACGAAACACTGTCCAAAAAGCTGCTCTGCAATTTCTTCCTCGGGAAAAGAAAAAATGGCGGTAAGCTATTGCCGGCAGCACTCACTGTCAATGCCATCGTGACCATCGTTCCCCTTTCTGCAGCTTCCATTTTTCCCACGCGACGCATTCCCTTCAAAGCAATCACTTTGCCTATTTTGGACGGCACGGTAGAGAAGCCACTCTCGTCCATGTTGAAAATATTGGTTGCCATAATGTCATGCTCCGAAGTGAGAACCGAATTAAAATTTTGAAAAAACAGATCGACATTGGATTTACAAAATGCTTTAGCTCGATTCATTGAGGTTTGTTCAGGTGTGCGTAGTACGAGTTGGGGGTGGCGTTTCATGAACTTATAATACCAATGCCGTGGGGCCATCTTTTCATCTTCCCAACCTTCTGGGCAAACATCAATTTTTTTGGAGAGCTGATATGCTAATTGACGGAGCTCGGTGATGCTGAGCCCGTAGTAATGACCAGCACATTTCAAAATGTATTGGACGAGACTCTTTTCTTGATCCTGGTTGAAGATCTGTTGGAAAATTAGAGAAAAAAAAACGTTGAAAAAAGTCTGATGTGTTAGTGGAAAGTGCAAAAAAAACTACAAGCAAGCTTAAGACTTTCAAACGCTTTCATAAAAAGTGTTTGAATTTAGAGTGTTTACATTTAAAAAGCCGCTTTAAATTCACCGCTTGAAAAGTTTCACTTCAAATACCTACAAACCATATTCAAAGGTGTTCGTTGGCTGCATTTACGGAGGTATTCCATCAATCCACTATCTTGTACGGTAGTAATGTCATCAAATTTGTCACTAACTTTCTTAAGATACCGCTGCAAATTGGTGCGGGGAACATTGTAGGCTCGAGCAGCCTCTCTGACGGGCATATTTTCTATCGAACAACGCTTAATGGCTTGTACGATCGCATTAAAATCAGTTTCCTTCGGTTCGTCTTTTTTTCCCTTCGGAGTAGACATGGCTGAAAATGCGTAAAAATGCATAAATTAAAAAATAAATGCATAAATTAAAAAATACGAAAGACATGTCGAACGCGTAGAATGCGAAAAACGCGTAGAATGGCGCGAACGCGTAGAATGGCGCGAACAGAAAGATTTTTCGCTCGCGTTCTTTCGCTTCCACGGCGTTCGACGTAGAATCCCTCTTTCTTCAAGCGCTAATAGACCCCCAGGGAACACTCTGGAAACCGCTTTGACAAGGAAGTGAAAAACACGATTTGCACGAAAAAAACATGGTGGCCCACAACCGGTTACAACAGGTGGCCCACAACCGGTAACGGCGGCCATTTCTTAAGTGACTGTCAAAATTCGCGTAACGAAAAATTGTAAGCAAACCCGATATAAAATCGAAAAATCTAACGCAAAAACTGCATACAAATCCAAAACAATTACCTTTTCGCAATATCTCACTTCACTATATCACGCTCACAACATAATCAAAATTTACTTTCTTGTAAATTTTTTCGTCGATTTTTTTCGTTTCTTTGTAGCGCGCATCAAATGCGTCCTTTCACTTGTGTGTTCGCACCAATACTATCTGTCATTGTATACTACACAGAACCTCATACTCAGATCCGCCATATTTGGTAAACGTCAAAAGATATAACGGGTGGCCCACAACCGGTGATGGCCCACAGCCGGTTACATTACCCTACCTTTACGTGTTTTCCGAATCGGTCAATAGTATATGTAAGTTGTCCCGTTTTTTCTACGACCTCATGAGGTCCTGTCCATAACGGTTCAAAAGAATGTGCAGGTGTCCGATTTTTGTACATTACCCTGTCTCCTACAGCGAACTCAATATGTGGCGGACGTTGTGGGCTAAATCCTCTCCGACGACGATAAGCTGCTTGCCGCGCCAACACCCTTTGTTCCCTCCGCTGAGGGTCCATTTGCTCTTCCCTTGGTGCGTGTGCTGCTTCAGGGTGCCTCCATTCTCCTGGCCTGAGGAGATTGATCCCTAGAAGTGCTTTCGCTGGGGAGCATCCAGATGCTGCGTTGGTGCGGTCTCGCAAGTTAAATAGCGCCCGAGGAAGGTATTTTCGCCACTTGTTCGGTGACTTATTTAGCATTAATGAGCGCAATGCTTTCTTCAACTCTTGGACACGTCTTTCCACTGGGTTTGCCCTCTGGTGCCCCACGGAAGATGTCCAAAGTTCGATCTGGTGCCCTTCTGCCATCTTGGCGAAACGCCGTCCTGTAAACTGTGTTCCTTGGTCCGAAATAATTCTGCATGGGTAGCCCCATCGGGAGAAAATATCTTCCTCCAAGAAACTGATAATCTCTTTAGCATCGCAACTTTGCGTGGGTCTAGCTTCCACCCACTTTGAAAATAAATCGGTTGCCATGATAATGTATCTTTCATTATCACGCGTTTCTGGATATGGACCTAAAACGTCCACGCTTATAACTGTCCAGGGTCGTTGTGGTATATGCGGATGTAAAGGCGCTTGAGCCTGGGGAGCGCCTCTTTTTACACTGTGACAAATTTCGCATAGTCTTACATACTCCTTTACCTCTTTGTCCATGTTAGGCCAATAAAAGTACCTTTGTATTGCCCTTATGGTTTCTTCAGCTCCAGGGTGATTCGCACTTGGGTGGTCGTGGTAACGATGAAGCACCCTCGGTGTATTGTTGGTTGACACCACTAAAGCTAACTCGTCGTTTTCTAATTTTTTCCAGAGGAAACCGCCCGCGACTGTGAATGTGGACGCGAGCCACTGATCTTCTCGCGTTTCTGGTGGTTGTAGTTGCGCTTGTTCCCACCTGAAAATTAATCTACCCGCACTTTCATCTGCTAACTGCCCTTCCTTTACGTAATCAACGATAGATTGTTCAATTACATTTACGCGGAATTCCGGTTGGGGTTCAGGATGTTCTGGTGGTAAAAGAACCTCTAAGTTAGTTAGCTGCTCCGTGGTAGTTTCCTCGTCTGGGTCGCGTGATAATAAGTCGGGAAGCTGATTTTCCTTTCCTGGTCGGTGTTCGACTGTGAAATGGTACTCCTGCAGAAGTAATGCCCATCTAGTTAACTTCGCTTTTAAATCCTTGCTTTTGTTTAACCAAGAAACTGCAAGGTTGTCGGTCCTTAAAATAAAGTGTTTGTCTTCAAGTAAATGCCTGTATTTTTTGACCGCCCAAATAACTGCCAAGCATTCTTGCTCGTTTATGTGATATTTTCTTTCCGTGGCGTTAAACTTAGCGCTCGCGAATGCTATAATCCTTTTTGTACCGTCGCTTTCCTCCTGATAAAGGACAGCTCCCATACCTAAATTGCTAGCATCGGTTTGTAAAATCATGGTGAGTTCTGGATGTGGGCGCCGCAAAGTTACTTTTTCCGTAGTAAGGTGTTTAACTTCCTCGAACGCCTGTTGTGCCGCTTGTGTCCATTTGAAGTTATTTTTTGATTTGAGCAAATCAGTAATTGGCGCTAGGGTTACGGAAAAATTGGGGAAGAAATCTCTTATCCAGTTGCAGATTCCGAGAAACGATTGAACTTGTCTTTTTGATTTGGGCACTTTAAATTCTTGCACCTGCCGAAGATGTTTTTCCAAAGGTTGTGTGCCGAATGTAGAGATTTCGTAACCTAAATATTCTAGCTGGCTGGAGCCGATTTTGCATTTTTCCGGTGCTAGACGTAACCCGTGTGTGGCTAGTCGTTCCAGCACCGTATGGAGATGGTTAACATGCTCCTGGTGGTTTTCTGAGTGCACCATTATGTCATCTAAGTACACTTTAACGTACTCACACGTTAAACCAGCTAGCACTTCCTGTGCCATAAATTTTTGGAAGGTGGCAGGAGCATTCTTGAGTCCGAACGGCATTACTCGGAACTGATAGGTAGCGCCATCCGGTGCTGTAAATGCGGTCAAGTGTCGACTTTTTGGGTGGAGTGGTATTTGCCAGTAACCCGATTTCAAGTCGATCACCGAAAAAACCTTGCTCGTCCCTAAACTGCGGACAACGTCGTCGATTGGGGGTAGAATGGTAATTTCGTCGTGCGTGTTCTGATTAAGCTTGCGGTAATCTACGCAAAATCTGTAGCGTCCGTCTTTCTTTGGCACGACCACGATAGGGCTGGTGTAACTACTCGACGAGGGTTCGATGATGTTGTTGCGTAACATATCGGCTATTTCCTCGGATATAATTTTGGTCTTTGCTGCCGACTGCCTATATTTTGGTGCTTTAAAAGGCGTGTGTGTTTTTAATTGGATCTCGTGTTGCACCGTCTTTTGAGTAACGCGCCCTGAGGATTCTTGGAACAACTCTGCGAAACCGCGCAGAGTTTTTGTGTAGATATCCGCTTCGTCCTCCGGAACTTCCGGTAGGGTGACGTCCTCTAGCCTGGGTGCTTTTTCCGCATTCTGAAAATAGATGGTTTTGCGGTTGTTCACGCCAAAATGTACGCAACTTCGTCCGAAGTCCAAAATAGCATTTTGTTGTTCCAACCACGGAATGCCTAGGATGAAGTCTTCCGCTAAGTTTTTCACAACTTTGACTGCAATGTCCTGGTGGCAGTCATCGAACTGGCAATTCAAAATGCCCGAGTAAGTGGCGCTTAAGTCCGCGAATTTATCGGCGGTTTGAAACTTAATCCTAATTGGTGTCTTAAAACTAAGTAGATCCACGAGTTCCTCGGAGATTAGATTGTCCGTGGCTCCTGGATCAATTAATGCTAGGTATTCCTTATTCTTAATATTTACAAAGAGGCGTTTCAACGTGGTGCAATTGGCCTGTTTCAAGGAGCGGATTGTGCGGGCCTGGAGGCTGTGGCTCTTTCCTCGTTTCCCTGATTCCTATTGCTACCTGCGTTACGAGCTCCCTGTGGCGGGTTGTTACCTGCGTTGCGGGTAGTTTGGTTGTTTCGCTGTGGGCAGTCTGCATGGAAGTGACGCGCACCTTTATTACAGAAGTGACACCTGGGCAAGTTGTTGGTGTCCTCTTGCTTCGAATCTTGCCAATCTTTATCTAACAACCTCGCCATGTGCAGCAAGTCCCCGAATGTCGAATACTTGTTTTGGCGAAAGTGCATCCGCAACGCTGGCCTAAGCTGTTCGATAATAATTTTCACCGCGTGCTCCTCCGGATTGGCACAGTTAAGTCGCGTCATGAGTTTTATTTTTCGAGCAATGAAAGCCTCCGCGCTTTCATTGCCTTGGGTTTTGTTATAAAGGAGCTGAGTTAACTCCATGCGATGAGTTAACCCGTTGTAATGTTCCAGTAGTGCGTCCCGAAAAATGTCCCATGGCAGCTTTCGAAGGGGCACTAATTTATTCTTCGCTTCGCCTTCTAAGCCAAGAAATGCTGTCTCGGCCCATTTGGTCCTCGGGATTTTATTTTGAACTCCCCACTTTTCGACTTCGTCAATGAACTCGCGAGGATCTTCCATGATATCCCCGCTGAAGGTGGCCTGGAGTTTAGTTTCTTTTGCTGGGATATTTCCCAGAAGTTGCGCAAACTTTTCCGTGAATATATCCATTGGATTTCTAAAATCCTCATTTTGTTCACGGTTGGCCATGGGCGTAACTGGCGAATGTGTAATTTCAGGGACGTTGAAAAATCCAGGTGCGGATCGGGTTGTACTGTTGAGGACTCCACTCATGTCAATAGTGAAATAAGATTCATCCTCGCGTGGGACGGCAAATTCTTCAGGATTTGCTGTGCCCGGAACGTTGGGCGCCATGTCACCCCGGAAGGGGTTTGTACGCTGCATTGTGCGTCTTGGACGATGCCTCTATAAGTACAAGGCTGGTTTTGATCCAAGATAATGTCGAGCGTAGTGTCAGTTTATGTTTTTTAAGGGGACGTTGCCGTCGCGAGCGAACGGTCAAGTGGAGCCCCGGAACTTGCAGACTTGTTCTTCTGTTGTCATTTCAACGCCGCTAATACCACACTGTTAGGTCCGAGTCGAACGCGCAGGAAGTTTCGACACAGAGCTAATCACCTGTACTCAGGTGCACACTTAATCGGTTCAAAAACTTACGGTTTGACTCTGGAAGTTTCCGGTGCCTTGCGGTCTTGCAGGTAGGTAGTACTGCTCCACTCAGGAAGGGCTAATACCTAATACTTACCTGTTAAAGTGACTTAGCACACGGCACATGTAGTTCTCATAAGTTCTCAGTCTTGGATGCAGAGCGGTAGAATGTTTGAAATACGCAGAATGCTGGTAACACAGGACCCACTATTCACCACACTTATGGAGTCTATAAGCGTCGCGAAGAGCGGAAACACAAAAAGAACTCGGAGGGCTTGGCGACGATTGCACTTAGCACGTCGGTCAAGCTTAAATCGAGATAAAAAAGGAAGAGAGCGTCCTGTTGGAATGTCTGACTATTTATGCTCCTGTCCCCACCACTATTAATTCGCGTTTTAGAAACTTTATTGGGGGTTCGAGACTATTTTTTGGTTTACGGCAAGATGGTCGATGGAATGTGGGTTTTTTCCTTATGGCCTCGTCCCTAGCTGTACGTGCACATTGTCCTTTTTGGCGTTTTTACGAAAAGCCGGTTAGGCGCTGCAGTTTAGGGATGTAAACGGGTGGTAACCAGATGTGGGACACTTTTCTGTGGCATGCGTTCCAAAGAGAAAGTTCCAAACTTCAACATGGCCGTAATGGTGACTTCCGGCATCTTCGGCCGTTGAGACCGTGCAGAAAACCAGATGCGATAAAAACCTCGGTTTTGCGTCGCGTCAAATATATCGCCTTGTCGTAAAAAATCTATCTGATTTTTTGGGCGACCAATATTATCCTTAAAGTCCCATTGTTTAAACCACAGCCGTTTAAATAATCTGCCTCTGGAAAAAGTGTGATCTATTGCGTAATCCTTCGAGTGGCAGGTAGTCACAGGTAGTCAGATCCTACTTAGCGTCATGGGCTTGCGTCCTTTAACACTTTTGTAATCCTCTTAGGTGGCGGGTGTTTTTCCCAACGATAAACTTTCGGAAAACTCCCGCAGAGCAATTACCGTGAGTTAATGGGATTTCGCGAAACGGTAACAGTACCGAATTTTATACCTGTTTTTTTTCATAATTTGGGAGGATATGATAGTCATCTCTTCATAAAAGAATTATGTGAACATGCAAATAGTAGCCTCAATAAGACTAATGACGAAATGGACCCTACTTGTAGCAATGATGATTACGAATACGATGAAGAGGATGAGGAAAATTATAAAGATTTTCCAAAGATTGATTGCATTGCACAAACCAAAGAAAAATATATTTCTTTTTCGAAAAAAATTAAAGTTGATATGTATTTGGATAAAGATGAAAAAATGAAGAATGTACACATTAGATTAAGATTTTTAGATTCATTTAAATTTATTTAAAATTAATTTACGTCTTCGCTTTGTATGTAATTCTTGTGTTGGGATTTTGGTATAGGAAGACAATTAAAAGAAAAAATCACTTCATAAGCTTACTAGTTTCGGTTTTTAATATAGAACCTTCTTCAGAGCTATGTAGAACAATATCACATAATTAAAATTGAGGAGAATTAATCTTAATTGATTAAATACCTTATGTTACAAAAAGATCTTTCCTTGTGTCCATCGAACATAAATATATGAAGGAAATGCTTGGTATAATCCAAATATATCATACATCGGGTAGATAAATATCGGATGATACGAATACAATTAATTATAAGCAGAAATAACTTTCTAATACACCAGAAGCAAACAGCATCCATGAGACAACAGGTAACCTTGACCATTAACAGCTGACGCAAAAGTCAAAATTATTTATAATCAAACAGGCGCAATAGAATGTTGTTATCATAGAATACGCAATAATAATAACGCAACCAAAATAACAAGTATTAAAGGTTGTAAACCACATAACGCACAGAAAATTAATAAATAAAGAATCAACAATTATAAATACATAAAACACATAAAGTATTTGAAACAATTCATAACATTATCCATTACATTTACTAATTAAATTCTGGTATATTATATTAAGGTTATCTAAGTCTGTTCTTAAATTGATACTTTTACGGTTCTTTTTAATTTCAATAGATTCCAAAAAAATTCGTTTTTTTAAATTAGTTTCATATGTCAAAATGTCTACATTTCGAATATCAAAATCAAACCTATGTTTCTTTTCAATTGCATGACTATTTAAAGCTGTTTTATTTTTCTTTACCCGAGACGATACACAATCATTTTTATGAGTATTAACACGGTCTATCAACCAATTTTTAGTTTGGCCAATATAGCAACCATCACAATCTAAACAATTAATTTTATAGACTAAATTATTTTTGTATTTCTTTTCTGGTTTGTCTTTGATATTCGAAAATAACAAATTGCCAACAGTTTTATTATTATAGTTCACCATCACAGTATCAGGAAAACAACCCTTAAAAAGAATTTCTAATTTACTAGATAAGCCCTCAATGTGAGGAATTTTGAAATACAACTTGTTGGTTGATAAGACATTCGGTATAATTACATCAGTTACACTATTATCAACATTATATAAATATTTCTTAATTAAACCAATAGGATAATTATTGTCCTTCAAAATGTTCTCAACAACCAACAAATTGTCCTTCACAAAACATTGATCACACAATTTTTCAATTTTATATTTAAATGATTTAATAATTGCAATTTTTTGATGTAGCCTATGACTGGATAAAAAATTAATCACTCTACTTGAACTGAGTGTTTTTTTGAACCAATTAGTGGTAATGTTACCAACCGTGTCTCTAATCACTAAAACATCCAAAAATGGCAATTTCATCTCTACTTCTAATTCATGTGTGAACTTAATATGTGGATCAAATCTACTAAATATTTCAATAATTTCATTTCTCGCATTAATATTATCTGGAATGGAAGTAATAATGTCATCGACATATAAAAATAGGAAATCAATTTCAAAACTTAATAAACTAATTGAATCAGTGAGCAAATCATTCATAACATAAGCCGCAAATAATGGTGACGCAGGATGGCCCATGGCTGACCCAAACTTTTGCTTATAAATTGAACCATCAAATGCAAAGAAGTTATGTTCAAAACAACTTTTAATTAAGCCAATAAACAACTTATATGGAATATCAGTGCATACTTTAATTTCTGCCCAATGTCTTAAAATAGATCTTTCTACTGCTTCATAAGAGATGTTCGTAAACAATGAAGTTACGTCTAACGATATTAAACTATAATTAGCAGATACAGTTTTAGTTCTAATTGACGTTACAAAATCGTATGAATTTCTAACTACATGATTAAAGCCATTATAGACTTTAGACAGGATGTTACATAAGAATTTTTCCAATTTATACGTTGGTGCTCCAATAGCACTAATAACTGGGCGTAACTTAACATCTGTAATACTTTTATGGATTTTTGGTAGCCCATAAGCCCTAGGAATAGTTGCATTGTATGTTCTTAATTTTTTACCTTGTGCTTCACTTATATAGAACTTATTTTCTATCTCCGTTATTAACTTATTCACCTTAGTTTGTGCAGATGATGTAGGATTCTTCTGGATGATTTTATACACATTAGTGTCACCAAACATGCTGTTCATCTTGTTGATGTAGTCACTATTGTCCATAATTACAGTCTTGTTTCCCTTATCAGATCTCAAAACAATAATATCCTTATTGTCCTTTAAGAATTTCTTAGTCTCTCCTAATCTTTTATCCAATTCCAGTACATGTTTACCATTATTGCTCCTTTTTACCGACTTCTTATTAAGATGATTAGTAATGATATTTGTGGCCTTCAACCTGATTTCATCCTTCTTCTCCTTAATGAGCTGGTGTTCATCAATTAAATACTCAACATCAGTAATTAATTTTTCCAATGGTAACTCATTGTCCTCTAACCTGAACGTAAACTTTGGGCCCATCGCCAATAATTGTAAACTGTTCTTAGGAACCACCTTATCACTCAAATTAATTATCCAGTCTTCTTTCACATTTATATTGACTAATTCATTATTAATCAAATTACCAAGCTTCCTTTCATTCTTGCAACCATAATTTTTAACCAACTTCTTCCTCTTCTCTTGTTGCTGTTTCTGGAAATTGTTGAATTCATATAACGGTATCAAAACCTTCAATTTATTTACAACATCTATCATCAATGACTCCTCCAATTTATGAATTTGCCAATGCACTACCTTAATTTCCAGGTTGAGTAACGATCTTCTGTAACAGTTGACCAAGTTATCTGCTTCCTTCGTAAATGGATGCTCATTGGGTAAGATGTTTATTAACGAGCCCAAATTATTGTTAATGTGTGCAGGGTAAACCCTGTTTCTTCTACATTTTAATAAAAAATTCTTTCTGCTTGTCATCGAGGCAAGTTTATAATTAAGCTTCGTCCAAGCCTTCATTGTCAAAGTGGCATCTGACCCATAATTCCTCTCAATAACCTCCAGAAAACCCATTACCATGATAATATTTAAAATTAATTTACGTCTTCGCTTTGTATGTAATTCTTGTGTTGGGATTTTGGTATAGGAAGACAATTAAAAGAAAAAATCACTTCATAAGCTTACTAGTTTCGGTTTTTGATATAGAACCTTCTTCAGAGCTATGTAGAACAATAACACATAATTAAAATTGAGGAGAATTAATCTTAATTGATTAAATACCTTATGTTACAAAAAGATCTTTCCTTGTGTCCATCGAACATATATATATGAAGGAAATGCTTGGTATAATCCAAATATATCATACATCGGGTAGATAAATATCGGATGATACGAATACAATTAATTATAAGCAGAAATAACTTTCTAATACACCAGAAGCAAACAGCATCCATGAGACAACAGGTAACCTTGACCATTAACAGCTGACGCAAAAGTCAAAATTATTTATAATCAAACAGGCGCAATAGAATGTTGTTATCATAGAATACGCAATAATAATAACGCAACCAAAATAACAAGTATTAAAGGTTGTAAACCACATAACGCACAGAAAATTAATAAATAAACAATCAACAATTATAAATACATAAAACACATAAAGTATTTGAAACAGTGTTTGATTATAAATAATTTTGACTTTTGCGTCAGCTGTTAATGGTCAAGGTTACCTGTTGTCTCATGGATGCTGTTTGCTTCTGGTGTATTAGAAAGTTATTTCTGCTTATAATTAATTGTATTCGTATCATCCGATATTTATCTACCCGATGTATGATATATTTGGATTATACCAAGCATTTCCTTCATATATTTATGTTCGATGGACACAAGGAAAGATCTTTTTGTAACATAAGGTATTTAATCAATTAAGATTAATTCTCCTCAATTTTAATTATGTGTTATTGTTCTACATAGCTCTGAAGAAGGTTCTATATTAAAAACCGAAACTAGTAAGCTTATGAAGTGATTTTTTCTTTTAATTGTCTTCCTATACCAAAATCCCAACACAAGAATTATTTAAATTTATGAATTATAGTTTGGATAAATTGGCAAAAAATTTGGCAGCTGAAAAATTTTATCATTTAAAAACAAATTTTAATGCTTTGGAAAAATTTAAATTGGTTACTAAAAAAGGAGTATTTCCGTATAGTTATTTAGATTCAATGGAAAAATTATTAGATGAAAAATTACCTGAAAAAAATCATTTTTTTAATTCATTAACTAATTCAAACATATCAGAAGATGACTACCGGCATGCAATTAATGTTTGGACATCTTTTTCGTGTAAAAACTTAGGAGACTATTCAAACATATATCTTAAGACTGACGTATTACTTTTGGCTGACATATTTGAAAATTTTAGATTAATTTGTATGAATACATATGACTTAGATCCAGCTCATTATTATACTGCTCCTGGGCTTAGTTGGGATGCTATGCTTAAATATAGTGATGTAGAATTGGAATTAATAATTGATTTAGACATGTATCAAATGATAAAGAAAGGTTTAAGAGGGGGTTTTTGCCAGTGCAGCCTACGTCATGCGAAGGCGAATAATAAATACATGTCTAAATTTGATCCTCAAAAAACATCATCATATTTAGCATACATTGACGCTAACAATTTATACGGGTGGGCAATGTCTCAATACTTACCTATTGGGGGCTTTAAATGGCTATCTAGAGGTGAGATTGACGTTTTAGATATTTCAAATATTTCTGATGATTCGCCAATTGGATACTTTTTCGAAGTCGATATTGAGTACCCAAGAGAATTACATAATAAACACTGTGAGCTGCCATTTTTGGCTGAAAATATTTCGCCTCCAAATTCTAAATTTAACACCAAAAAGCTTATTGTAAATTTATATGATAAAGAAAAGTATGTAATTCATTATAGAAATTTAAAACAAGCTTTATTTCATGGCCTAAAAATTAAAAAAATACATAGGGTTTTATGTTTTAAACAAAATAATTGGTTAAAGAAATATATTGATTTGAATACCAGCTTAAGACAAAATTCTAAAAATGACTTTGATAAAGATTTTTATAAATTAATGAATAACAGCATATTTGGGAAAACTCTAGAGAATGTTGATAAAAGAAGAGATATTCAATTGGTAAATCATTGGAAAGATATTGGAAAGCGTAAAGGAGCTGAAAGTATGATTGCCAAACTAAATTTTAAAAGTGCAACCATATTTTCAGAAAACTTTGCTGCCATACATTTAGAAAAACTTAAAGTAATTTATAATAAACCCATTTATGTGGGATTTTCGGTGTTAGAAACTTCAAAATTTTTAATGTATGATTTTTATTATAATTTTATTAAAATAAAGTATGAAAAGCTTTGTTATATGGATACAGACAGCTTTATTTTATATATTGAGACAGAAGATGTTTATATGGACATAAAGCATAACAATGAGATGTTTGATACTTCAAATTTTGATTTAAGTAATCCCTACGAAATACCACTAATTAATAAAGCAGTATTGGGTTTAATGAAGGATGAAAATTGTGGGAAGATAATGTTTGAATTTGTTGGATTACGTCCCAAAATGTATGCATTTGATGTAGTAGGTGAGTGGACTAAAAAAGTGAAAGGTATAAAAACGTCTGTTGTTAAAAATGAAATAACAGAAAATGATTTTAAAAAAACACTATTTGATCCTCAAAATATTAAAATTTATAAGAAACAAAATTTATTCAAATCCATTTATCACACAATTTTTTCCCAAACCCAAAATAAGGTAGCATTATCATGTAATGATGATAAGCGTTATATTTGTCAAGACAGGGTAAATACTCTTGCTTGGGGGCATTACGATATACCAAATAATGATGCAGATTCTTCAAAGTATACTTAATTGAAATGCTATTTTTTTATTTTTGTACATGTATATTTATTTTATTAGTTTTAGTTTTAGAATAATTTTAAAATATTTATTTTATTTAATATAATGTATCATACTAAATTTTGTTTATTTTGTTTATTTTGTATTTTGTAAATATTTTGTAAGTATGTATATTTAAAATAAAGGTAAATTTATACACACACATTATGAGTTTAATCACCCCACATACCAATGTCTCAGGTAAAATACGATATATATTACATTTCTAACTAAAGAAATGATAACTGCTTGGTGGTCACAACCGCTAAGTCGTTGGAATTAAAAAAACGCAAAACAAAGACTGTGGCTTCGATTCACGGTGGCGAGTGTTTTTTTTAAGCTTTGGCGCTTTGCCGCAAACTTCAGATGGCGCCACTAGAATCAGTAACTTAAGCTACCGATTCGCAGATGGCAGCACTTACTTAAGCAGGTAACCAATCAGCGTACTTGGGGTGGGGCAATAATTAGGAAAATGGCCGCCGTCCAATAAAATTAGAGTGGGGCAACTGGAGGACCAATAGGAGCTCAAGAAGGAGGAGCTAAGGTGGGGCAGGAACAATCAGACGTCAGGAAGGAGGGGAGAATCGACCAATCAGAGCTCTGGTGGGAGGGATTTAGGTGGGGGGTGGGCGTCACACTCCTTATGGGGACTTTACATGGGAGGCGGGGCTTCCAAATTGTGGATTGTGGATGATCCAGAACCGGTAAATATCCACTACTCTAACATAATTATTAAATTTTGTTTGAATTATTCTTTTTTTCAAAAAAGTTGTCATTAAATCATGTGATTTTCCCCTTATGACCAATCTATACAATTGATTTAATAATATGTCTTGATCAACAGTGTCAAATGCTTTTTTTAAATCAACAAATACTCCTGCAACATAATTGTCTTTATCTAACGAATTATTAATAAAATGAATAACTTCCAATAATGCTGAATGAGTTGAACTGTTTTCTTGAAAACCAAATTGAAATTTATCTAATTGAGAAGTATTTTTAATAAAATTAATTAACCTAGATTTGATTACTAATTCGAAAATTTTGGAAAAATTGGATAATAATGATATGGGTCTATAATTAGAAGGATCTTTTTTAGTACCAGATTTATGTATTGGAATTATTACTGCTCTTTTTAAATAATCCGGAAAAATGCCATCCAAAATATATTTATTAATTATTTTTACAATTACTGGTATTAATGACATTTGTAATTTTTTTATAATTTTTGCATTTATATTAAAAGGTCCACATGAAGTATGCATTTTTAAATTTCTAATAATTTCCAAGATTTCATTTTCATTAGTTTCTTCAAAGAAAATAGTTTTATTATTAAAAGGTAGATTATACAAATTATTTTTAGCATTTACAATTTTATTTGCCAGTTCAGTGCCTATATTTGCAAAATATTTATTAAATTTATTTATTTTATCAATTGATACAAAATTATCAATAGTTTTTGGAATTCTATATGATAATTTATTATTATTAATAATTTCATTTAAATTTTGCCATAATCTTTTAGGACTTCCATTAGCATTTTCTATTAATTTAATGTTATAATTTTTTTTCTCTTTTCTAATCATTGATTTAATTTCTTTACATAGTACATTATACTTATTTAATACATTAAAAGAACAATTTTTGGATTTTTTAATTTTAAAAAGTTTATTTCTCTGTTTAATTTTTTTAATTATTTCAATTGTCAACCATTTATTATCACATCTAACTCTGTATTTGAATTCCTTTGTATTTTTACTAATAACAGTTTTAATTATATAATCTAAACTTTCAAAATTATTAGGATTATTCTTATAGATCTCATTATAAAGATCTATTTCAGCTTGTTTATAGTTGACAATTTTAAATAATTTTAATTCCATTTTAGATAAAGAAGCTGTAATTTTTTTTAAGTTTAAAAAAATTAAGTTATGGTCACTAATAGAATTTTGCTCAATTTTAATTTCATGGTTAAGTTCAAAGTAATTTGATATAATATGATCAATGATTGAACCTTCTTTATCTTTTTTAAACCTTGTGATAAATTTTGTGTTAATTTGATTCAAGATTTTAAAACCATTACTATCAATAATTTCCAAATATGATTTTTTTATAAAAGAATTTTCAAGTAAATTAACATTCATGTGTCCAATTATAATTGCTTTTAAATTATCTGTTAAAAGTTTATCTAAATAGTGGAAAAAATATTGTTTTGAATTATTTGGTGGATTGTAAAGAGCAATAAATTTAAGTTTAGGAGTTGTATTAACTGTTTCAAAAATTATTGTATTGTAAAGATTGTTATTACTTTCAATTATTTGATGTTGAAAAATATTTTTAATAAAAATAGCTACACCACCACCTCGTTTAGTGTCTCTACAATTAAATATTGAATTATATTTTGGAATATTGAAATACTTTACTTCTAATTTTTTTAGCCAAATTTCTGTTAAAATAACAATATCAGGTTTATTATTATTTATAATGATTTCTAATTCATCAAATTTATTTTTCAAGCTACATATATTTACATAAATAATTTTTAAATTATAATTATTTATATGATAAATTGTGTTCAATTAAAATTTCTTTTGATATAATTATAAATATAATTATAAATATAATTTTAAGTGCTTTTATAATAAAGTAGCTTGAAAATTGTTCAAAGATTCGATTCCTATTATTATACTTACAATTAAAGTAATTTCGTATCAAATATCGTTTCATTATATAGATAAATTCTTGATTTAAAATTTCTCTAATATGGAAGGTAACATATTCTGCTAAATATATTGCAATATCACCATTTCGTTTTTCACCTCCAAGTTTCATATTAAATATCTTCTTTAAATCAATCATATTCTAGTAATATTGTAATCAATTTTGGATTTAGTGTATTGAATTTTTTTTTTAAATATTGGACATTCTTCACTGTTTGCAGCATGATCACATTTAAATTCTTTATTAGGAGTATATGTTAATTTAACATATTCACAATTAATACATTTTGGAATCTTTGATTTGCAATCATGTGTTTCATGATTTCCTGAACAAAACATGCACGATTTATTTCTGGTACATAATTTTGTTTTATGTCCAAATCCACAACAATTATAACATCTAAAAATATTTAAATCCTCTTTTATAATATGATATTGCCAACCAATTAATATCTTTTGATTAATAATTTTGTTGTATAAACTTCCATTTACGTCAAAATATATGATCCATTTGTTAGAATGGTTTGATTTTCTTTGATGAATTATTTTTAGTTCATCATTATTATTAATATAATGATTTAAACTTCTCATTTCTTCTATAAGTGATGTATCATCATATTTTTTATTTAATCCTGTAATGTATAGTCTTGGATTTTTAAGTTTAGTACGATAGACATCGTAATCATTGCTAATTTTATTTTCTAGTACTTCTGTTAATTTATTAGTTTCATTTTCAGTTCGACATTTTAACAAAATTCCTCCATTTTTGATAAATTTTAATTCTTGTACACCAGTTTTAATTTCAGCAGGATTTATCTTGTTTTGAATTTCTTCTTTTGTTTGATAGTTTGTTTGTTTCTTTTTGGGTTTAATAATTATTTTTGAACAGTTATTTTTATTTATAGAATTTACATAATTATTTGCTGTTGTAGTATTGTTTAAATTGATTATTGTTATATCTGCATAAGAAAAATTTAATGACTTTTGCTGTTCGTTATTATTCTTGGATAGTAAAGTTAATTTTTCAATATTTTTTTCAAAAATTTCTTCAATTTTGGGTAAAATATCGTTATTAACCAAATTCTTTTCAGTGTTAATGATTTCATAAATTTTATTTGGTTTAGTTTCAAAGTTTTTAATTTTTGTAATTTCTTCTTTGCATTCATTAAACATCCACATAAATTTTTTTTTGTGTTTTATAAATTGTTTAAAAAAATCATTGTATATAATATGTTTAATATGAAATGTTTTATTACAAAACCCATCACAATAAATAAAATTTTCTTCTTTTAATATAATTTCATTACAATGATTACAACATACATCTTTATTAATGTTAATAATTTGTGATTGTTCATCCTTTGTATTTATTATTTGTTTATCACAAGTATTACAGATCCATTCTGTTCTATCTTCTAAATCATTTTTATTAAAATTGGTACAAATACCATGCATTACATTTAAAACATGAAATTCTAAATTGAGATTTTCCCAATTTTAAATTACATCCGTTGCATTTAGTTTTTAAAGGCATATTTTTGTATTTCTTTTTATTTTGATTAGTTTTTCTTTTTGAATGTTCAGAATTTTTTAAATCTTGTGAATTTACATTCCATTCATTTTCTTTTATAAATTTTATTAAATGATTATCTTTAGGGTAATTCACTAGTACAATTGAGTCTTCAGAATCGTTATCCTCAATACTTTTAATCATATTTTCATATTTAATTCATTTTCAAAAGTTCTTTTTAATAACTCCTTTGTCAATGGATTATTGTTATCAATATTTCACTTTATAAAATATTTTCAGTAATTAATATACTACTAATAAAGGATTTCTATTCAGAAATTAACTACTTCAGTGACAGTAAAATTAAACAAAATTTGCATTTTTTTATTAAGAAATAAAAAATTTATTGCAGTTTTTGTTTGATTTTTAAGAAAAACGCATTCTTTCTTAAAAATAATGCTTTTTTTGAATTATTTTAAAATTAATCGTCCTAAAAATTTTAAAACGGCATTTCTATTTATTATAATTATTATAATTTTTCATAAGAAAATAAAATTATTTAAACAAAATTTACATTTTTTTATAAAGAAATAAAAAAGTTTCTGCAGTTTTTGTGTGATTTTTAAGAAAAACGTTTTTTTGGTATAATTTTAAAATTATTCGTCTGAAAAATTTTAAAACGGCATTTCTAATTAGATTTCATGAAAATAAAATTATTTAAACAAAATTTATATTTTTTTATAACGAAATAAAAAAGTTACAGCAGTTTTTGTTTGATTTTTAAGAAAAACGCATTATTTCTTAAAAATAACGTTTTTTTTGTATAATTTTAAAATTATACGTACGAAAAATTTTAAAACGGCATTTCTAATTAAATTTCATGAAAATAAAATTATTTAAACAAAATTTACATTTTTTTATGAAGAAATAAAAAAGTTTCTGCTGTTTTTGTGTGATTTTTAAGAAAAACGTTTTTTTGTATAATTTTAAAATTAATAGTCCTAAAAATTTTAAAACGGCATTTCTAATTAGATTTTATGAAAATAAAATTATTTAAACAAAATTTACATTTTTTAATGCAGAAATATAAAAGTTACAGCAGTTTTTGTTTGATTTTTAAGGAAAACACATTATTTCTTAAAAATAACGTTTTTTTTGTATAATTTTAAAATTAATCGTCTGAAAAATTTTAAAACGGCATTTCTAATTAGATTTCATGAAAATAAAATTATTTAAACAAAATTTACATTTTTTTATAACGAAATAAAAAAGTTACAGCAGTTTTTGTTTGATTTTTAAGAAAAACGCATTATTTCTTAAAAATAACGTTTTTTTGAATTATTTTAAAATTAATCGTCCTAAAAATTTTAAAACGGCATTTCTAATTTGATTTTATAAAAATAAAATTATTTAAACAAAATTTACATTTTTTTATTAAGAAATAAAATAGTTACAGCAGTTTTTGTTTGATTTTTAAGAAAAACGCATTATTTCTTAAAAATAACGTTTTTTTTGTATAATTTAAAATTAATCGTACGAAAAATTTTAAAACGGCATTTCTAATTAAATTTCATGAAAATAAAATTATTTAAACAAAATTTACATTTTTTTATGAAGAAATAAAAAAGTTTCTGCTGTTTTTGTGTGATTTTTAAGAAAAACGTTTTTTTGTATAATTTTAAAATTAATAGTCCTAAAAATTTTAAAACGGCATTTCTAATTAGATTTTATGAAAATAAAATTATTTAAACAAAATTTACATTTTTTAATGCAGAAATATAAAAGTTACAGCAGTTTTTGTTTGATTTTTAAGGAAAACACATTATTTCTTGAAAATAACGTTTTTTTTGTATAATTTTAAAATTAATCGTCTGAAAAATTTTAAAACGGCATTTCTAATTAGATTTCATGAAAATAAAATTAATTAAACAAAATTTACATTTTTTTATGAAGAAATAAAAAAGTTTCTGCTGTTTTTGTGTGATTTTTAAGAAAAACGTTTTTTTGTATAATTTTAAATTTAATAGTCCTAAAAATTTTAAAAGGGCATTTCTAATTAGATTTTCTGAAAATAAAATTATTTAAACAAAATTTACATTTTTTTATAACGAAATAAAAAAGTTACAGCAGTTTTAGTTTGATTTTTAAGAAAAACGCTTTATTTCTTAAAAATAACGTTTTTTTTGTATAATTTTAAAATTAATCGTCCGAAAAAATTTAAAACGGCATTTCTAATTAGATTTTATGAAAATAAAATTAATTAAACAAAATTTACATTTTTTTATGAAGAAATAAAAAAGTTTCTGCTGTTTTTGTGTGATTTTTAAGAAAAACGTTTTTTTGTATAATTTTAAATTTAATAGTCCTAAAAATTTTAAAAGGGCATTTCTAATTAGATTTTCTGAAAATAAAATTATTTAAACAAAATTTACATTTTTTTATAACGAAATAAAAAAGTTACAGCAGTTTTTGTTTGATTTTTAAGAAAAACGCATTATTTCTTAAAAATAACGTTTTTTTGAATTATTTTAAAATTAATCGTCCTAAAAATTTTAAAACGGCATTTCTAATTTAATTTTATAAAAATAAAATTATTTAAACAAAATTTACATTTTTTTATTAAGAAATAAAAAAGTTACAGCAGTTTTTGTTGGATTTTTAAGAAAAACGCATTATTTCTTAAAAATAACGTTTTCTTTGTATAATTTTAAAATTAATCGTCCGAAAAATTTTAAAGCGACATTTCTAATTAGATTTTATGAAAATAAAATTATTTAAACAAAATTTACATTATTTTATGAAGAAATAAAAAAGTTACTGCTGTTTTTGTGTGATTTTTAAGAAAAACGTTTTTTTGTATAATTTTAAAATTAATAGTCCTAAAAATTTTAAGACGGCATTTCTAATTAGATTTCATGAAAATAAAATAATTTAAACATAATTTACATTTTTTTATAACGAAATAAAAAACTTACAGCAGTTTTTGTTTGATTTTTAAGAAAAACGCATTATTTCTTAAAAATAACGTTTTTTTTGTATTATTTTAAAATTAATCGTCCGAAAAATTTTAAAACGGCATTTCTAATTAGATTTCATGAATATAAAAATTTAAACAAAATTTACATTTTTTCATTAAGAAATAAAAAAGTTATTGCAGTTTTTGTTTGATTTTTAAGAAAAACGCATTCTTTCTTAAAAATAACGTTTTTTTGAATTATTTTAAAATTAATCGTCCTAAAAATTTTAAAACGGCATTTCTAATTTAATTTTATAAAAATAAAATTATTTAAACAAAATTTACATTTTTTTATTAAGAAATAAAAAAGTTACAGCAGTTTTTGTTGGATTTTTAAGAAAAACGCATTATTTCTTAAAAATAACGTTTTCTTTGTATAATTTTAAAATTAATCGTCCGAAAAATTTTAAAGCGACATTTCTAATTAGATTTTATGAAAATAAAATTATTTAAACAAAATTTACATTATTTTATGAAGAAATAAAAAAGTTACTGCTGTTTTTGTGTGATTTTTAAGAAAAACGTTTTTTTGTATAATTTTAAAATTAATAGTCCTAAAAATTTTAAGACGGCATTTCTAATTAGATTTCATGAATATAAAAAAATTTAAACAAAATTTACATTTTTTTATTAAGAAATAAAAAAGTTACAGCAGTTTTTGTTTGATTTTTAAGAAAAACGCATTATTTCGTAAAAATACCGTTTTTTTTGTATTATTTTAAAATTAATCGTCTGAAAAATTTTAAACGGCATTTCTAATTAGATTTTATGAATATAAAAATATTTTAACAAAATTTACATTTTTTTATTAAGAAATAAAAAAGTTACAGCAGTTTTTGTTTGATTTTTAAGAAAAACGCATTATTTCTTAAAAATGACGTTTTTTGTTGTATAGTTTTAAAATTATTCGTCCTAAGAATTTTAAAACGGCATTTCTAATTTGATTTCATGAAAATATAATTATTTAAACAAAATTTACATTTTTTTAAATAAATTAAAGGACATCAATTAAATAGAAAAACTTGTTATTATTATTTTCTTTTAGTCCAACTTTATTATTTATACGTTTTGTATAAATTAAATTAAAAACTATCGATTTCGGGATAATTTTATCCCATCATCAGGTTTTTAAAGAATCTTAGAATAAACAATTAGAATTAACAATATAAAATAAAATAAAAGCATAGGTATAAAATAAAAAATAAAAATAAATGTATACAAAATTAATGTACATTAACATGCAAGAATAATATTCAACTACTTGATAAATCAATTATTCTGAATTCATAAAGCTTTTAAAGCAAAATAAAGTAATGAATTTAATTTTCTTACCTTTATTGTCAAGATAATAGTGACATGTAAAATTTTTTGAAGTAAATGAAACTTTTGTTTAAAACTTTTGTAATCTTTTTAAAAAAAATTTTGAATGATGGTATTTAAAATAATTAGTTATTATAAAAATTATTAATTAGTGATTTAATATAACTTAAATGTTTGACTTCGTTTTGAATTTGTATATTTAATGTTATGAATTTAGTGTCCAAATTTAATTTTATTATTTCAAGGTTTTCTAAATGATTTTTAATCAAAAAATCATTGGTATTTTGTAAAATTGTAACATTTTTATTTAGTTCAAAATTATGATTGTTAAATAATATATGATTAGCAAAATGTGAAAGTTGTGGTCTGTTTAATCGAATAGCTGACATATGTTCTTTAATTCTAATGTTAAATGGTCTTTTAGTTTGATCTATATATATGGCATTACAAGAATCACATGATAATTTATAGATAATTTATAATTATCTTGACAATAAAGGTAAGAACATTAAATTAATTACTTTATTTTGCTTTAAAAGCTTTATGAATTCAGAATAATTGATTTATCAAGTATTTGAATATTATTCTTGCATGTTAATTTACATAAATTTTGTATACATTTATTTTTATTTTTTATTTTATACCTATGCTTTTATTTTATTTTATTTTATATTGTTAATTCTAATTGTTTATTCTTAGATTCTTTAAAAACCTGAAGATGTTATAAAATTAGAAAGAAAATAATAATAACAAGTTTTTCTATCTAATTAAAGCAGTCCAAATAATTGTGTTGTCCTTTAATTTATTTAATTATGGAGGCGAATCTGGTCAAACTAACACTAAAATATAAGAATCTATTATACAAAATTAAGAAGACACAACTGAGAATTTATTTTCTCCAATCATAAGTAAGCAAAATAAGGTTTACCCAAATTTTATCAACATACGTGCTAAGTCAAACAAGAAAGCAGTAAATAACATCATTATTCAAGCTAAATGGAAATGGATACAAATGGAACTTAGGTTAGCATACAAGAATCTAGAATTTATCAACATAGAACTGTTAAATCTACATAAATATTTAATATGTAATATCCACAAAACTTATTGGGATTATTTAGATCAGGAATTTAGAATTGGAGTTTTCTTGTTTAATAACAAACGTAAAATCATTTTAGACAAAAAACTTAAACATTTTAATTATAAAGAATTCTAGATCTAATGAATATAAAACTATTAATAACAACAAAAATCCCAATTTAAATCTTAAAAACTCAATTGTTAATCAAGTATTTGATAAATCGATTGAACCTATTCTTACCAAAAATAGCAAAGACAAAAATAATACAGTTGAATTAGATGATTTAAATATAAACTTAAACATTAACAATACACCAACTAATAATATCTTTGTTGAAAATGAATTACATAGACACTACAACTTAAATTATGATTTAAAAGATATTTTTCAAAAAAGTATTACTAACATTAAATGTTTTTCCAAGAACAATTATTTTATCTCAAACTAAATTTATACAAGATGAACTAAAATTATTCGATAAAGGTTTTAAATTTAAAAATTACGAAGAATCTAAGTCTATAAATTCTTTAAGATTAGGAGTTGAAGTACTTAGTTTATTGGATAAAATTAAACCTGAGAATGTTGATGAAATAAAACCTAATTGCTTAAAAGCAATAAAAAATATTTCAAATTTTAGATGCAACAATAATCAATTAGAAGATAACAAAACCATTTTTAATTTACAAAAGAAAATTTCAAAAAATTATCTTGTTTTAAGTAAAGCAGATAAAGGTAATACTTTGTTAATACTTGATAGGAATTATTATATTTCAATATCTGAAGATTTATTGAAAAATAATAATTTCTTAATTTTAAAGAAAGATCCTTCAAATAAGTTTAACACAGCATATAAAGACACTTTAAAATCAGTCAAATTAAATGACTTTAATCCAAATAAATACATATCATCAAATCCAGTCATTCCTAGGCTTTATACTTTACCTAAAATACATAAAGTTAAAAATATTGATAGTTTTGATATAAATAGTTTTTTAATGCCAGTTAGACCAGTTGTTTCATTTTCTGGTACTCATACATACAAATTAGCCACTTGGTTAAATTTAATTTTTAGAGAAATTTTGGGATTTACTAACTCTTATGCAATAAAAAACTCCTCATGTTTAATTGAAAAACTATCTAAGTTTGTACATAATAATAATTATATGTTGGCTTCTTTTGATGTAGTGAATTTGGTTACAAAAATTCCAGTAGATGAATGTATTAGTTTAGTGGCGGAATTATTGGTTATTTCTGATTTGAGTGATGATGAGATAGACTCGTATCTTCAATTACTAGATATATCTCTTAAACAAATTTTTTTCTTATTTAATAACACCTTTTATCAACAAACTGATGGTCTTGCGATGGGGTCACCTTTAAGCCCATTATTGGCAGAAATTTTTATGAATAACATTGAAAAGAAATTATTTCCTTCTCAGATTTTAGGTGTAAGTAAGATTAAATTTTTGGCAAGATATGTAGACGATGTACTAGTAATTTTTGATGGATCAGTTGATGAAATTAATGAACTTTTAGAGGATTTAAATAAATTACACCCAGACATAAAATTTACTTTAGAATGTAAAATAAAAGGTCACATTTCTTTCTTAGATTTAAATATTTTTACCTCTGGAGATAAATTAAACTATTCCATTTCTAGGAAACCATATTACACAGATACAGTCATTGATAATTTTTCAAACCATCCGTTATCACACAAATTAGCATCTTTCCATAGTTTTGCATATAGATTATTTACAATTGCAATGAACTACATAAATTTTGATAAATAGATAAATACCATTAGATTAATTGGAAGTAAAAGATAATATCAAAAACCAAAACAAAATTAATGTATAATGATGCATTCACTCCATCAATAAGTTTAGAAAATAAAAATGAAACAATTTCTTATTCATCACTACCATATTATAATATTAAATGTTTAGAATTATTAAAAATATTTAAACCTTTGAATTTTAAAATATCTTTTAGAGTTAATTCTACATTTAATAAGGTTAAATTTAACAAAGATATTTTAGACAAATTTAATAGAAGTGGTATCTATAAATTATCATGTGATTCTTGTAATGCCATATATATAGGTCACACTAAAAGAACATTTAACATTAGAATTAAAGAACATATGTCAGCTATTCGATTAAACAGACCACAACTTTCACATTTTGCTAATCATATATTATTTAACAATCATAATTTTGAACTAAATAAAAATGTTACAATTTTACATAATACCAATGATTTTTTGATTAGAAATCATTTAGAAAACCTTGAAATAATAAAATTAAATTTGGACACTAAAATCATAACATTAAATATACAAATTGAAAACGAAGTCAAACATTTAAGTTATATTAAATCACTAATTAATAATTTTTATACAAACTAATTATTTTAAATACCATCATTAAAAAATTTTTTTTAAAAGTTTACAAAAGTTTTAAACAAAAGTTTTATTTACTTCAAAAAATTTTACATGTCACTATTAACTTGACAAAAAAGGTAAGAAAATTAAATTCATTACTTTATTTTGCTTTAAAAGCTTTAAAAGCTTTATGAATAGAATAATTGTTTTATCAAGTATTGGAATATTATTCTTGCATGTTAATTTACATTAATTTTGTATACATTTATTTTTATTTTTTATTTTATACCTATGCTTTTATTTTATTTTATATTGTTAATTCTAATTGTTTATTCTTAGATTCTTTAAAAACCTGAGGATGGGATAAAATTATCCCGAAATCGATAGTTTTTAATTTAATTTATACAAAACGTATAAATAATAAAGTTGGACTAAAAGAAAATAATAATAACAAGTTTTTCTATTTAATTAAAGCAGTCCAAATAATTGTGTTGTCCTTTAATTTATTTAAAATTTTTTATTTAGAAATAAAAAAGTTACAGCAGTTTTTGTGTGATTTTTAAGAAATACGCATTTTTTCATAAAAATAACGTTTTTTTTGTATAACTTTAGAATAAATCGTGCAAGAAATTTAAAAATGGCATTTCTAATTGGATTTAATAAAAGCAAAATTATTTAAACAAAATTTAAAATTTTTTATGAAGAAATAAAAAAGTTACAGCAGTTTTTGTGTGATTTTTAAGAAAAACGCATTATTTCATATAAATAACTTTTTTTTGTATAACTTTAGAATAAATCGTCCAAAAAATTTTTAAATGGCATTTCAAATTAGATTCCATGAAAGGTAACTTATTTAAATAAAATTAGAAATTTTTTATGAAGAAATAAAAAAGTTACAGCAGTTTTTGTGTGATTTTTAAGAAAAAACGCATTATTTCATAAACATAACGTTTTTTTTGTTTAACTTAAGAATAAATCGTCCAAGAAATTTAAAAACGGCATTAATTCGATGTCATAAAAGCAAAATTATTTAATTAAAATTTAAATTTTTTTATGAAGAAATAAAAAAAGTGACAGCAGTTTTTGTGTGATTTTTAAGAAAAACGTTTTTTTGTATAACATCCGAGAAATGTTAAAATGGCATTTTTAATTAGATTTTATGAAAGCTAACTTATTTAAACAATATTAGAAATTTTTTATGAACAAATAAAAAAGTTACAGCAGTTTTTGTTTGATTTTTAAAAAAAGCGCTTTTTTGTATAACTTTAGAATAAATCGTCTAAAAAATTTTAAAATGGCATTTCTAATTAGATTTCATAAAAACAAAATTATTTAAATAAATTTTAAATTTTTTTAGAAAGAAATAAAAAAGTTACAGCAGTTTTTGTGTGATTTTAAAAAAAAAACGCATTATTTCATAAAAATAACGTTTTTTTTGTATATCTTTAGAATAAATCGTCTGAGAAATTTAAAAATGGCACTTCTAATTGGATTTCATGAAAGCAAAATTATTTAAATAAAATTAAAAATTTTTTATGAAGAAATAAAAAAGTTACAGCAGTTTTTGTGTGATTTTAAAGAAAAACGTTTTTTTGTATAACTTTAGAATAAATCGTCTAAATAATTTTAAAATGGCATTTCTAATTAGATTTCATGAAAACAAAATTATTAAAACACATTTTAAATTTTTTTAGAAAGAAATACAAATGTTACAGCAGTTTTTGTGTGATTTTTAAGAAAAACGCATTATTTCATAAAAATAACGTTTTTTTTGTATAACTTTAGAATAAATCGTCCGAGAAATTGAAAAACAGCACTTCTAATTGGACTTCATGAAAGCAAAATTAAATAAACAAAATTTAAAATTTTTCATGAAGAAATAAAAAAGTTACAGCAGTTTTTGTGTGATTTTTAAGAAAAACGCATTATTTCATGTAAATAACTTTTTTTTTGTATAACTTTAGAATAAATCGTCCAAAAAATTTTTAAATGGCATTTCAAATTAGATTCCATGAAAGGTAACTTATTTAAATAAAATTAGAAATTTTTTATGAAGAAATAAAAAAGTTACAGCAGTTTTTGTGTGATTTTTAAGAAAAAACGCATTATTTCATAAACATAACGTTTTTTTTTGATTAACTTAAGAATAAATCGTCCAAGAAATTTAAAAACGGCATTAATTCGATGTCATAAAAGCAAAATTATTTAATTAAAATTTAAATTTTTTTATGAAGAAATAAAAAAAATGACAGCAGTTTTTGTGTGATTTTTAAGAAAAACGCTTTTTTGTATAACTTCAGAATAAATCGTCTAAAACATTTAAAAATGGGATTTCTAAATAGATTTTATAAAAACAACATTATTTAAACAAATTTTAAATTTTTTTAGAAAGAAATAAAAAAGTTACAACAGTTTTTGTACGGTTTTTAAGAAAAACGCTTTTTGTATAACTTCAGAATAAATCGTCTAAAAAATTATAAAATGGCATTTCGAATTAGATTTCATGAAAACAAAATTATTTAAATAAATTTTAATTTTTTTTAGAAAGAAATAAAAAAGTTACAGCAGTTTTTGTGTGATTTTTACGAAAAAACGCATTATTTCATAAAAATAAAGTTTTTTTTGTATATCTTTAGAATAAATCGTCCGAAAAATTTAAAAATGGCACTTCTAATTGGATTTCATGAAAGCAAAATTATTTAAATAAAATTAAAAATTTTTTATGAAGAAATAAAAAAGTTACAGCAGTTTTTGTGCGATTTTTAAGAAAAACGCTATTTTGTATAACTTTAGAATAAATCGTCTAAAAAATTTTAAAAAGGCATTTCTAATTAGATTTCATGAAAACAAAATTATTTAAACACATTTTAAATTTTTTTAGAAAGAAATAAAAAAGTTACAGCAGTTTTTGTGTGATTTTTAAGAAAAACGCTTTTTTGTATAACTTTAGAATAAATCGTCTAAAAAATTTTAAAATGGCATTTCTAATTCGATTTCATGAAAAAAAAAATTATTTAAACAAATTTTAAATTTTTTTAGAAAGAAATAAAAAAGTTACAGCAGTTTTTGTGTGATTTTCAAGAAAAACGCATTATTTCATAAAAATAACGTTTTTTCTGTATAACTTTAGAATAAATCGTCCGAGAAATTTAAAAACAGCATTTCTAATTGGATTTCATATAAGCAAAATTATTTAAACAAAATTTAAAATTTTTTATGAAGAAATACAAAAGTTACAGCAGTTTTTGTGTGATTTTTAAGAAAAACGCATTATTTCCTAAAACTAACGTTTTTTTGTATAACATTAGAATAAATCGTCCGAGAAATTTAAAAACAGCATTTCTAATAGGATTTCATGAAAGCAAAATTATTTAAACAAAATTTAAATTTTTTTATAAAGAAATTAAAAAGTTACAGCAGTTTATGTGCGATTTTTAAGAAAAACTTTTTTTTTTATACCTTTAGCATAAATCGTCCGAGAAATTTTAAAATGGCATTTATAATTAGATTCCATGAAAGGTAACTTATTTAAACAATATTAAATTTTTTTTATGAAGAAGTAAAAGAGTTACAGCAGTTTTTGTGTTATTTTTAAGAAAACGCATTATTTCATAAAAATATCGTTTTTTTTGTATAACTTTAGAAGTTTAAAAATAGCATTTCTAATTGTATATTATGAAAGCAAAATTATTTAAACAAAATTTAAATTTATTTAGAAAGAAATAAAAAAGTTACAGCAGTTTTTGTGTGATTTTCAAGAAAAACGCATTATTTCATAAAAATAACGTTTTTTCTGTATAACTTTAGAATAAATCGTCCGAGAAATTTAAAAACGGCACTTCTAATTAGATTTCATGAAAGCAAAATTATTTATACAAAATTTAAGATTTTTTATAAAGAAATAAAAAAGTTACAGCAGTTTTTGTGCAATTTTTAAGAAAAACATTTTTTTGTATAACTTTAAAATAAATCGTCCGAGAAATTTTAAAATGGCATTTTAAATTAGATTCCATGAAAGCTAACTAATCTAAACAAAATTGAAAATTTTTTATGAAGAAATAAAAAAGTTACAGCAGTTTTTGTGTGATTTTTAAGAAAAACGCATTATTTCATAAAAATAACGTTTTTTTTGTATAACTTTAAAGTTTAAAAATAGCATTTCTAATTGTATTTTATGAAAGCAAAATTATTTAAACAAAATTTAAATTTTTTTATAAAGAAATAAAAAAGTTACAGTAGTTTATGTGCGATTTTTAAGAAAAACTTTTTTTTGTATAACTTTAGAATAAATCGTCCGAAAAATTTAAAAACGGCATTTCTAATTGAATTTCATAAAAGCAAAATGATTTAAACAAAATTTAAAATTTTTTATGAAGAAATAAAAAAGTTACAGCAGTTTTTGTGTGATTTTTAAGAAAAATGCATTAATTCATAAAAATAACGTTTTTTTTGCATAACTTTAGAACAAATCGTCCGAGAAATTTAAAAACGGCATTTCTAATTGGATTTCATGAAAGCAAAAGTATTTAAATAAAATTTAAAATTTTTATGAAGAAATAAAAAAGTTACAGCAGTTTTTGTGCGATTTTTAAGAAAAACATTTTTTTGTATATCTTTAAAATAAATCGTCCAAAAATTTAAAAACGGCATTTCTAATTGGATTTAATGAAAGAAAAATTATTTAAACAAAATTTAAAATTTTTTATAAAGAAATAAAAAAATTACAGCAGTTTTTGTGCGATTTTTGAGAAAAACTTTTTTTGTATTACTTTAGAATAAATCGTCCGAGAAATTTTAAAATGTCATTTCTAATTAGATTCCATGAAAGCTAACTTATCTAAACAAAATTAAAATTTTTTTATGAAGAAATAAAAAAGTTTCTGCAGGTTTTGTGTGATTTTTAAGAAAAACGCATTATTTCATAAAAATAACGTTTTTTTTGTATAACTTTAGAATAAATCGTCCGAGAAATTTATAAGCAGCATTTTTATTTGGATTTTATTAAAGCAAAATTATTTAAACAAAATTTAAAATTTTTTATGAAGAAATAGAAAAGTTACAGCAGTTTTTGTGTGATTTTTAAGAAATACGCTTTATTGTATAACTTTAGAATAAATCGTCTAAAACATATTAAAATGGCATTTCTAAATAGATTTTATGAAAACAACATTATTTAAACAAATTTTAAATTTTTTTAGAAAGAAATAAAAAATTACAACAGTTTTTGTGTGATTTTTAAGAAAAACGCTTTTTTGTATAACTTCGGAATAAATCGTCTAAAAAATTTTAAAATGGCATTTCTAATTAGATTTCAGAAAAACAAAATGATTTAAACAAATTTTAAATTCTTTTAGAAAGAATTAAAAAAGTTACAACAGTTTTTGTATGATTTTTAAGAAAAACGCTTTTTGTATAACTTCAGAATAAATCGTCTAAAAAATTATAAAATGGCATTTCTAATTAGATTTCATGAAAACAAAATTATTTAAATAAATTTTAATTTTTTTTAGAAAGAAATAAAAAAGTTACAGCAGTTTTTGTGTGATTTTTAAGAAAAACGCATTATTTCATAAAAATAACGTTTTTTTTGTATATCTTTAGAATAAATCGTCCGAGAAATTTAAAAATGGCACTTCTAATTGGATTTCATAAAAGCAAAATTATTTAAATAAAATTAAAAATTTTTTATGAAGAAATAAAAAAGTTACAACAGTTTTTGTGTGACTTTTAAGAAAAACGCATTATTTCATAAAAATAACGATTTTTTTGTTTAACTTTAGAATAAATCGTCCGAGATATTTAAAAACGGCATTTCTAATTGGATTTCATGAAAGCAAAAGTATTTAAATAAAATTTAAAATTTTTATGAAGAAATAAAAAAGTTACAGCAGTTTTTGTGCGATTTTTAAGAAAAACATTTTTTTGTATATCTTTAAAATAAATCGTCCAAAAATTTAAAAACGGCATTTCTAATTGGATTTAATGAAAGAAAAATTATTTAAACAAAATTTAAAATTTTTTATAAAGAAATAAAAAAATTACAGCAGTTTTTGTGCGATTTTTGAGAAAAACTTTTTTTGTATTACTTTAGAATAAATAGTCCGAGAAATTTTAAAATGGCATTTCAAATTAGATTCTATGAAAGCTAACTTATTTAAACAAAATTTAAATTTTTTTATGAATAAATAAAAAAGTTACAGCAGTTTTTGTGTGATTTTTAAGAAAAACGCATTATTTAATAAAAATAACGTTTTTTTTTGTATAACTTTAGAATAAATCGTCTGAGAAATTTAAAAATGGTATTTCTAATTGGATTTCATGAAAGCAAAATTATTTAAACAAAATTTAAAATTTTTTATGAAGAAATAAAAAAGTTACAGCAGTTTTTGTGTGATTTTTAAGAAAAACGCCTTTTTGTATAACTTTAGATTAAATCGTCTGAAACATTTTAAAATGCCATTTCTACTTAGATTTTACGAAAATAAAATTATTTAAACAAATTTTAATTTTTATTAGAATGAAATAAAAAATCTACAGCAGTTTTTGTGTGATCTTTAAGAAAAACGCATTATTTCATAAAAATAACGTTTTTTTTGTATAACTTTAGAATAAATCGTCCGAGAAATTTAAAAACGGCAGTTCTAATTGGATTTCATGAAAGCAAAATTAAATAAACAAAATTTAAAATTTTTTATAAAGAAAGAAAAAAGTTACAGCAGTTTTTGTGTGATTTTTAAGAAAAACGCATTATTTCATAAAAATAAAGTTTTTTTTGTATAACTTTAGAATAAATGGTCCCAAAAATTTTTAAATGGCATTTCAAATTAGATTCCATGAAAGGTAACTTATTTAAATAAAATTAAAAATTTTTTATGAAGAAATAAAAAAGTTACAGCAGTTTTTGTGTGATTTTTAAGAAAAAACGCATTATTTCATAAACATAACGTTTTTTTGTTTAACTTAAGAATAAATCGTCCAAAAAATTTAAAAACGGCATTTCTAATTCGATGACATAAAAGCAAAATTATTTAAAGAAAATTTAAAATTTTTTATGAAGAAATAAAAAAAGTGACAGCAGTTTATGTGCGATTTTTAAGAAAAACTTTTTTTGTATAACTTTAGAATAAATCGTCCGAGAAATTTAAAAACGGCACTTCTAATTAGATTTCATGAAACCAAATTATTTAAACAAAATTTAAAATTTTTTATAAAGAAATAAAAAAGTTACAGCAGTTTTTGTGCGATTTTTAAGAAAAACATTTTTTTGTATAACTTTAAAATAAATCTTCCGAGAAATTTTAAAATGGCATTTTTAATTAGATTCCATGAAAGCTAACTAATTTAAACAAAATTAAAAAATTTTTATGAAGAAATAGAAAAGTTACAGCAGTTTTTGTGCGATTTTTAAGAAAAACTTTTTTTGTATTACTTTAGAATAAATCGTCCGAGAAATTTAAAAATAGCATTTCTAATTGGATTTTATGAAAGCAAAATTATTTAAACAAAATTTAAATTTTTTTATAAAGAAATAAAAAAGTTACAGCAGTTTATGTGCGATTTTTAAGAAAAACTTTTTTTTGTATAACTTTAGAATAAATCGTCTGAGAAATTTTAAAATGGCATTTCTAATTAGATTTCACTTATTTAAACAAAATTATAAATTTTTTATGAAGAAGTAAAAAAGTATCAGCAGTTTTTTTGTGATTTTTAAGAAAAAAGCTTTATTTCATAAAAATAAAGTTTTTTTTGCACTTCCAAACAATAATGAGCCATTTTACTCTCATAATGGCAGAAGTAAAAGTAACACATTTACTACCAAGTATTCATTTAATCTCTAGGGATTAAAAGTCCCATAACGGTTCATTTAATCCCTTGGTATTAAAAATATTTCGTAGTTAGATATTACATACACAGATGGCGCGCAAGTTTTTAAAAATAATTGTTTCTGAATTCTGAATTATATTTGATAATTTAATACGTAAGTATATTTTTAATATTACTACAATAATTTTTAGGGTTTTTTTATTTGGGAAAGGAATTTATTATAGTTTTTTGTCTTAAATTCAAAAAATTTTATTGACAAGAAATTCTAACCTCTAAATTGTCTTGTATTATTTATTAAGATATCTAATGGTTTTATCTAATGTAGTATGCTAAATGCTTATATTTATACAATTCAAAAGATTTTTGTTAGTTGTTTAAGTTTCTAGAAGATAAACGATTGAATGTTTCACCATCACTCGGAAGTTCATGCAGACTGATCCGTATCGAATCATGGTACAGGTACTTAAATTTTTAATAATATTTAATTTATCATAAATTAACCGATCAATTGATTTTAGGTTTCCGATGTGCTTCAAAATTATACAAGACTGGAGAAAACAACACAAATTTATTAATAGATATGTACATTTACAAATTACTAAATATAAATATGTACGTTTACTCTAAAATTACAATCAATACAATTTGTTAGACCAAATAAAGGAGGTACAACTTGTTCAATTATTTTTTTTAATAAGGTGACGGTTTTATGTCTGGCTCAGTAGTTATTTGCATTCGAAATAACCATTGTCCCAAAATTGAAAACGTTTGTTCAAATAATTAATTGGAAGTGCAAAAAATTTAATATGCACTGCTGGAGCAAAGTGCATTTAATCCTTCGTGTGGTTGTTGCCCTCGACTACGTCTCGGGCAACAATTTCCACACTCAGGATTAAATTACTCACTTTGCTCCCTTGGTGCATAAATAACTATTTTGTATAACTTTAGAATAAATCGTCCGAGAAATTTTAAAATGTCATTTCTAATTAGATTTCATTTAAGCTAACTTATTTAAACAAAGTTTAAAATTTTTTATGAAGAAATAAAAAAGTTACAGCAGTTTTTGTGTGATTTTTACGAAAAACGCCTTTTTGTATAACTTTAGAATAAATCGTCTAAAACATTTTAAAATGCCATTTCTACTTAGATTTAATAAAAACAAAATTATTTAAACAAATTTTAAATTTTATTGGAATGAAATAAAAAATTTACAGCAGTTTTTGTGTGATCTTTAAGAACAACGCATAATTTCATAAAAATAACGTTTTTTTTTGTATAACTTTAGAATAAATCGTCCGAAAAATTTAAAAACGGCATTTCTAATTGGATTTCATGAAAGCAAAATGATTTAAATAAAATTTAAAATTTTTTATGAAGAAATAAAAAAGTCACAGCAGGTTTTGTGTGATTTTTAAGAAAAATGCATTAATTCATAAAAATAACGTTTTTTTTTGCATAACTTTAGAACAAATCGTCCGAGAAATTTAAAAACGGCATTTCTAATTGGATTTCATGAAAGCAAAAGTATTTAAATAAAATTTAAAATTTTTTATGAAGAAATAAAAAAGTTACAGCAGTTTTTGTGCGATTTTTAAGAAAAAAATTTTTTTGTATAACTTTAAAATAAATCGTCCGAGAAATTTTAAAATGTCATTTCTAATTAGATTCCATGAAAGCTAACTTATCTAAACAAAATTTAAATTTTTTTATGAAGAAATAAAAAAATTACAGCAGTTTTTGTGCGATTTTTAAGAAAAACTTTTTTTGTATTACTTTAGAAAAAATCGTCCGAGAAATTTTAAAATGTCATTTCTAATTAGATTCCATGAAAGCTAACTTATCTAAACAAAATTAAAATTTTTTTATGAAGAAATAAAAAAGTTACTGCAGTTTTTGTGTGATTTTTAAGAAAAACGCATTATTTCATAAAAATAATGTTTTTTTTGTATAACTTTAGAATAAATCGTCCGAGAAATTTATAAGCAGCATTTTTATTTGGATTTCATGAAAGCAAAATTATTAAACAAAATTTAAAATTTTTTATGAAGAAATAGAAAAGTTACATCAGTTTTTGTGTGAATTTTAAGAAAAACGCTTTTTTGTATAACTTTAGAATAAATCGTCTAAAACATTTTAAAATGGCATTTCTATTTAGATTTCATGAAAACGATTTAAACAAACTTTAAATTTTTTTAGAAAGATATAAAAATGTTACAGCAGTTTTTGTGTGATTTATAAGAAAAACGCATTATTTCACAAAAAGGAAGTTTTTTTTTGTATACCTGAATCTGTTGTATACCTGTTGTATACCTCACCAAAACCTGTCGATTTGTATAGGCTATGGAGCTTGTTTTTGTTGGAGATGTTGGTCTTTAGTTCAGAGTTAAACCATTTCGGAAACTTGTTTCCGTTAAATATGGGAACAACAGGAACATATAAGTCAATGTGATAACGAATAATAACAGAACAAATTGAAGGAATCACATCCGTTAAGCCCAGCAAACAAGGTGTCCCAGCTGGTATTAGAAAATCCATCATTTAGCGCAGCAAAATTAGCACGCTTGTACGCTTGGGAGGACAAAATAGACAAGGCAGGATGATAAACATCACACTTAAGTAGACTCACGCCACTAGCACAAGATACCGTGGAGCATGAATCATTGGTAAAGATGAGGTCAAGAAGGACTCCATTGGCATTGGGAATATTATTAACCTGATCACAGCCAATATGACTCATTAATTCAGACAAAATATCAGCATTCCTGCATAAAGAAGAAGGCGGATGATTCCAGATAACCTTGGGCATATTAAAGTCACCAAAGACGTACAGACCCTGGTTACTAAGATTAATGCAAAGGCCTTCCACATGCTCAGAGTAGCAAGTAAAGATCTCAGACCTTGATGCAGGTGGAATGTATACACTGCTTATTAAGAAGTCCGGACCACTATGGTTACTAATAGAAACCCAGATATCATCAAATACAGAATTGACAGATAAGCCTATCAATTTAGAGGCAAATTTCTTATGTGCCGCGATTAAAACTCCGCCGCCCCGAGATTTTCCTAAGGAGGAATTACGGTCATTCCTGTAAATGTTAAAGTTGAGGAAGCCCAACTCCGCATCATTAAAGTCAGAGTTAAGCCATGTCTCAGTAAGGACTATGACATCGAAAGTAGTAGTAGTTAACGAGACAGATAGATCAGCTAATTTGGTGCGAAGACCTCTTACGTTTTGGTAGTACATAGACAATTGAATCGGGACTTTATCTATTTTGCTATACACAGGCCGGCCGTTTAATTTAATAATGCGTGTCGGGAGGTGGATGAAAATCCTGACCCTGAGCAGTGCCACCAGATATCTGAGGAGGATCTGTTGCAGGCAAGTTCAACTCAGCAGTGGGGACAAGTGCCCTAGATGTCGCTTTAGGGCGGGTGAAGACAGAGTCCTTCACACGAATGTTCAAAGGCCATTTATCAAAACACATAACCCTATCAAAAAGGTGATCACTAACTCCAACCTTAAAGGAACACCTCTCTTCATTGTTGGTGAGGGCGATACATATAATGTTAGGAATAGAATGATGAGACTTGAAGAAGTCGCACACGAGATCGACAGAGGTGCCGGCTCGGACCCTATCCACGTGAATCCATTTCCTCCTAAAGTCCACACCAGATAAAGAAGATGGAACCAGGGATGTGGCATCATCGACAGGGAGAGTGACAGACTTAGCAATACCAGGTTTAACTGTATTGATAGAGGCGGATTTGGTGGCATCACCCTTGTTATTACTACTGCTCTTTGTTCTGTTATCATTCTTATTTTTTTCGTTTTTATTTTTTTCGTTTTTACCCCTAGTTGAATGAACTTTAGAATAAATCGTCCGAGAAATTTAAAAACGGCATTTCTAATTGGATTTCATGAAAGCAAAATTATTTAAATAAAATTTAAAATTTTTTATGAAGAAATAAAAAAGTTACAGCAGTTTTTGTGCGATTTTTAAGAAAAACATATTTTTGTATAACTTTAAAATAAATCGTCCGAGATATTTTAAAATGGCATTTCCAATTAGATTCCATGAAAACTAACTTATTTAAACAAAATTAAAATTTTTTTATAAAGAAATAAAAAAGTTACTGCAGTTTTTGTGTGATTTTTAAGAAAAACGCATTATTTCATAAAAATAACGTTTTTTTTGTATAACTTTAGAATAAATCGTCCGAGAAATTTATAAGCAGCATTTGTAATTGGATTTCATAAAAGCAAAATTATTTAAACAAAATTTAAAAATTTTTATGTAGAAATAAAAAAGTTACAACAGTTTTTGTGTGATTTTTAAGAAAAACGCATTATTTCATAAAACTAACGTTTTTTTTTGTATAACTTTAGAATAAATCGTGCGAGAAATTTAAAACGGCATTTCTAATTAGATTCCATGAAAGCTAACTTATTTAAACAAAATTAAAAATTTTCTATGAAGAAATAAAAAAGTTACAGCAGTTTTTGTGTGATTTTTAAGAAAAACGCATTATTTCATAAAAATAGCGTTTTTTTTTGTATAACTTTAGAATAAATCGTGCGAGAAATTTATAAGCGGCATTTCTAATTGGATTTTATGAAAGCAAAATTATTTAAAAAAAATTTAAAATTTTTTATGAAGAAATAGAAAAGTTACAGCAGTTTTTGTGTGATTTTTAAGAAATACGCTTTATTGTATAACTTTAGAATAAATCGTCTAAAACATTTTAAAATGGCATTTCTAAATAGATTTTATGAAAACAACATTATTTATACAAATTTTAAATTTTTTTAGAAAGAAATAAAAAAGTTACAACAGTTTTTGTGTGATTTTTAAGAATAACGCATTAATTCATAAAAATAGCGTTTTTTTTGTATAACTTTAGAATAAATCGTGCGAGAAATTTATAAGCGGCATTTCTAATTGGATTTTATGAAAGCAAAATTATTAAATAAAATTTAAAATTTTTTATGAAGAAATAGAAAAGTTACAGCAGTTTTTGTGTGAATTTTAAGAAAAACGCTTTTTTGTATAACTTTAGAATAAATCGTCTAAAAAATTTTAAAATGGCATTTCTATTTAGATTTCATGAAAACGATTTAAACAAACTTTAAATTTTTTTAAAAAGATATAAAAATGTTACAGCAGTTTTTGTGTGATTTTTAAGAAAAACGCATTATTTCACAAAAAGAACGTTTTTTTTTGTATAACTTTAGAATAAATTGTCCGAGAAATTTTAAAACGGCATTTCAAATTGGATTTAATGTAAGCAAAATTATTTAAATAAAACTTAAAATTTTTTATGAAGAAATAAAAAAGTAACAGCAGTTTTTGTGCGATTTTTACGAAAAACATTTTTTTGTATAACTTTAGAATAAATCGTCCGAGAAATTTAAAAACGGCATTTCTTATTGGATTTTATGAAAGCAAAATTATTAAACAAAATTTAAAATTTTTTAAAAAGAAACAGAAAAGTTACAGCAGTTTTTGTGTGATTTTTAAGAAAAATGCATTAATTCATAAAAATTACGTTTTTTTTTGCATAACTTTAGAATAACTCGTCCGAGAAATTTAAAAACGGCATTTCTAATTGAATTTTATGAAAGCAAAATTATTTAAATAAAATTTAAAATTTTTTATGAAGAAATAAGAAAGTTACAGCAGTTTTTGTGCGATTTTTAAGAAAAACATTTTTTTGTATAACTTTAAAATAAATCGTCCGAGAAATTTTAAAATGGCATTTCCAATTAGATTCCATGAAAACTAACTTATTTAAACAAAATTAAAATTTTTTTATGAAGAAATAAAAAAGTTACAGCAGTTTTTGTGTGATTTTTAAGAAAACGCATTATTTCATAAAAATAACGTTTTTTTTGTAAAACTTTAGAATAAATCGTCCAAGAAATTTAAAAACGGCATTTCTAATTAGATTCCATGAAAGCTAACTTATTTAAACAAAATTAAATATTTTCTATGAAGAAATATAAAAGTTACAGCAGTTTTTGTGTGATTTTTAAGAAAAACGCATTATTTCATAAAAATAACGTTTTTTTTGTATAACTTTAGAATAAATCGTCCAAGAAATTTAAAAACGGCATTTCTAATTAGATTCCATGAAAGCTAACTTATTTAAACAAAATTAAATATTTTCTATGAAGAAATATAAAAGTTACAGCAGTTTTTGTGTGATTTTTAAGAAAAAAGCATTATTTCATAAAAATAACGTTTTTTTTGTATAACTTTGGAATAAATCGTCCGAGAAATTTATAAGCGGCATTTCTAATTGGATTTTATGAAATCAAAATTATTTAAAAAAAATTTAAAATTTCTTATGAAGAAATAGAAAAGTTACAGCAGTTTTTGTGTGATTTTTAAGAAATACGCTTTATTGTATAACTTTAGAATAAATCGTCCGAGAAATTTAAAAACACCATTTCTAATTGGATTTAATGAAAGCAAAATTACTTAAACAAAATTTAAATTTTTTTATAAAGAAATAAAAAAGTTACAGCAGTTTTTGTGCGATTTTTAAGAAAAACTTTTTTTTGTATAACTTTAGAATAAATCGTCCTAGAAATTTAAAAATGGCATTTATAATTAGATTATATGAAAGCTAACTTATTTAAGCAAAATTAAAAAAATTTTATGAAGAAATAAAAAAGTTACAGCAGTTTTTGTGCGATTTTTAAGAAAAACTTTTTTTTGTATAACTTTAGAATAAATCGTCCGAGAAATTTAAAAGTGGCATTTATAATTAGATTATATGAAAGCTAACTTATTTAAACAAAATTAAAAAATTTTTATGAAGAAATAAAAAAGTTACAGCAGTTTTTGTGTGATTTTTAAGAAAAACGCATTTTTTCATATAAATATCGTTTTTTTTGTATAACTTTAGAATAAATCGTCCGAGAAATTTAAACACGGCATTTCTAATTGGATTTCATAAAAGCAAAATTATTTAAACAAAATTTAAAATTTTTTATGAAGAAATATAATAGTTACAGCAGTTTTTGTGTGATTTTTAAGAAAAACGCCTTTTTGTATAACTTTAGATTAAATCGTCTAAAACATTTTAAAATGCCATTTCTACTTAGATTTTACAAAAATAAAATTATTTAAACAAATTTTAATTTTTATTAGAATGAAATAAAAAATCTACAGCAGTTTTTGTGTGATCTTTAAGAAAAACGCATAATTTTATAAAAATAACGTTTTTTTTTGTATAACTTTAGAATAAATCGTCCGAAAAATTTAAAAACGGCATTTCTAATTGGATTTCATGAAAGCAAAATGATATAAACAAAATTTAAAATTTTTTTTGAAGAACGAAAAAAGTTACAGCAGGTTTTGTGTGATTTTTAAGAAAAACGCATTATTTCATAAAAATAACGTTTTTTTTGTATAACTTTAGAATAAATCGTCCGAGAAATTAAAAACGGCAGTTCTAATTGGATTTCCTGAAAGCAAAATTAAATAAACAAAACTTAAAATTTTTTATGAAGAAATAAAAAAGTTACAGCAGTTTTTGTGTGATTTTTAAGAAAAACGCATTATTTCATATAAATAACGTTTTTTTTGTATAACTTTAGAATAAATCGTCCAAAAAATTTTTAAATGGCATTTCAAATTAGATTCTATGAAAGTTAACTTATTTAAATAAAATTAAAAATTTTTTATGAAGAAATAAAAAAGTTACAGCAGTTTTTGTGTGATTTTTAAGAAAAAAACGCATTTTTTCATAAACATAAAGTTTTTTTTGTTTAACTTAAGAATAAATCGTCCAAGAAATTTAAAAACGGCATTTCTAATTCGATGTCATAAAAGCAAAATTATTTAAAGAAAATTTAAAATTTTTTATGAAGACATAAAAAAAGTGACAGCAGTTTTTGTGTGATTTTTAAGAAAAACGCTTTTTTGTATAACTTCAGAATAACTCGTTTAAAACATTTAAAAATGGGATTTCTAAATAGATTTTATAAAAATTTTATATGGATGTCGTTGATGTCGTTGGACGTTCTTTAGTGTGCCCTGTTAACAAGTTAATTTAAATCTTGATTTTTATGTGTAAATTTTTTAGAAAGTGACGTATAGTGCGTGCTGTTTTGTGAAAGAGTATGAATACATTTTTGTGTTAATTGGATTTTAATTGTGGATGTACGGATTGTTAACCTGCAATTGGTATTATGCAAATCAGTGTAAATAAACTAAAACACTAAATTTATTGCCGCCATCTATGTACGGTTGGAGGAACTGCTTTCAAACGGTGTGTTTTTAAAAATTAAAGCCAACATCAGCTTAGGCAACCACACCTACCACTAGTTGAGGTGCCTACTTTACATCACCATACAGTGTGTTTTTGGAAATTAAACCCAATATTAGTTTAGGCAACCACACCTACTCCAAGTTGAGGTGCCTACCTTACATCACCTAGTCCAGTGCTATTTTATCTCTAATACGGGGAAAATATTGTTTTTTGGGAAGCAGAAACTTATGGTTTACATTTGTTATTATGCCTAATATGCCCAATCAAGTCTGTAATAGATGCAAGAAGGATGGCATTAAAGAGTATGTTGAATGCACGGCTTGTCCCCTGGTATACCACCTTAGCTGTGCTAAACTCTGGAGGACAGGCAAAAATGTTGCGGACGTTGGATTTATTTGCTGTGATAATGAACCCATACCCTCTGTGCATGAGTGTGAAGGATATGTGCCATCTGAATGCGATGACCTGCCATCCGAGGGTCTCTGCTCCTCTGATAATGTGTTGCTCGATGTTCCCACTGCTCTGAGGGAGATGCAGATCTCCGTCTCCTCGCTCGCTAGAGGGCTTGAGCATTTCAGCACGAGCATTCTGAAGGAAGTTCGTGATCTCGCTACTATTTGCTTGTCTGGTCCTCAGGGCTCTGCTGTCAACACCCATTGTGTCTCTCCCCAACTGCTTCACGACTCTCTGGCGTCCAACCTTGGATCCAAACTTGATGATTTGAGCAGGGATTTCAGAGTTCTGAAGGACAGCAATATTGACCTAGTCAAGGTTTTAACAAACTCCAGTGTCATCGCGTCTAAGAGTTCTTTCGTTCAACCGCCGAATGACATGGTGTTAAATGTCCCTCCACCGGTAACAGGTCCTGAGTTATCGAACCTCGATCCCTCACGGAGTAATTTCATCTCCAGTTCGAAAAATATTCATACATGTGGTGCTTCTGCGAATGGCTCAACTAGGGGTAAAAACGAAAAAAATAAAAACGAAAAAAATAAGAATGATAACAGAACAAAGAGCAGTAGTAATAACAAGGGTGATGCCACCAAATCCGCCTCTATCAATACAGTTAAACCTGGTAATGCTAAGTCTCAGGTCGATGCGGCCCCTGTCACTCTCCCTGTCGATGATGCCACATCCCTGGTTCCATCTTCTTTATCTGGTGTGGACTTTAGGAGGAAATGGATTCACGTGGATAGGGTTCGAGCCGGCACCTCTGTCGATCTCGTGTGCGACTTCTTCAAGTCTCATCTTTCTATTCCTAACATTAAATGTATCGCCCTCACCAACAATGAAGAGAGGTGTTCCTTTAAGGTTGGAGTTAGTGATCACCTTTTTGATAGGGTTATGTGTTTTGATAAATGGCCTCTGAACATTCGTGTGAAGGAGTTTGTCTTCACCCGCCCTAAAGCGACATCTAGGGCACCTGTTCCCACTGCTGAGTTGAACTTGCCTGCAACAGATCCTCCTCAGATATCTGGTGGCACTGCTCAGGGTCAGGATTTTCATCCACCTCCCGACACGCATGTGGTAAATTAAACGGCCGGCCTGTGTATAGCAAAAAAGATAAAGTCCCGATTCAATTGTCTATGTACTACCAAAACGTTAGAGGTCTTCGCACCAAATTAGCTGATCTATCTGTCTCGTTAACTACTACTACTTTCGATGTCATAGTCCTTACTGAGACATGGCTTAACTCTGACTTTGATGATGCGGAGTTGGGCTTCCTCAACTTTAACATTTACAGGAATGACCGTAATTCCTCCTTAGGAAAATCTCGGGGCGGCGGAGTTTTAATCGCGGTACATAAGAAATTTGCCTCTAAATTGATAGGCTTATCTGTCAATTCTGTATTTGATGATATCTGGGTTTCTATTAGTGACCATAGTGGTCCGGACTTCTTAATAAGCAGTGTATACATTCCACCTGCATCAACGTCTGAGATCTTTACTTGCTACTCTGAGCATGTGGAAGGCCTTTGCATTAATCTTAGTAACCAGGGTCTGTACGTCTTTGGTGACTTTAATATGCGCAAGGTTATCTGGAATGATCCGCCTTCTTCTTTATGCAGGAATGCTGATATTTTGTCTGATTTAATGAGTCATATTGTCTGTGATCAGGTTAATAATATTCCCAATGCCAATGGAGTCCTTCTTGACCTCATCTTTACCAATGATTCTTGCTCCGCAGTATCTTGTGCTAGTGGCGTGAGTCTACTTAAGTGTGATGTTTATCATCCTGCCTTGTCTATTTTGTCTTCCAACCTTTCAAACCTTCCGGTTCTTCCAACGAGGGATTATTCCTATGCGTACAAGCGTGCTAATTTTGCTGCGCTAAATGATGCATTTTCTAATACCAGCTGGGACACCTTGTTTGCTGGGCTTAACGGATGTGATTCCCTCAATTTGTTCTATGTTATTATTCGTTATCACATTGACTTATATGTTCCTGTTGTTCCCATATTTAACGGAAACAAGTTTCCGAAATGGTTTAACTCTGAACTAAAGACCAACATCTCCAACAAAAACAAGCTCCATAGCCTATACAAATCGACAGGTTCTGGTGAGGTATACAACAGATTCAGCGAGTTGAGATCTATTTGCAAGTTGCAATCCAAAAACTGCTACAGGAACTATGTGAGCGATATCCAGGAGGATCTTAGGAATAATAGTGTCAAACCTTTTTGGGACTTTATAAACTCCAAACGATCAGACTCTGGAGTTCCCAACTCCATGCATCTCGGAGCATTTGCTGCGAATGATGGTTCTTCGATATCTAACCTCTTTAGCCGTCATTTCTCTTCTGTATACGCATGTGCCAATGATGATGTGCTTAATGCTCTGAATATCTCTGCTGTAGGTGGCAATTCAGCTATCAACATTCATAATTTTTCAATTGACATTTCAACCGTTCTCAAAAAACTTAATAGTTTGGATTGTAGGAAAGGAAGTGGACCCGATGGTATCTCACCATTGTTTCTGCGCGAATGTTCTCTTTCTTTGAGTCGTCCCATTTGGCTGATTTTTAACAAGTCTCTTGCTGAGGGTATGTTTCCTGATATTTGGAAGTTAGCCCATATTATTCCTATTCACAAAAAAGGAGATAAAAGTGATGTTCTAAACTATAGACCCATCTCCATAATATCTGCCTTACCTAAAGTCTTTGAATCTATTGTCACTGACTTTCTGACTGCAACTGTTAAAAACTTGCTTGCTGATGAGCAGCACGGGTTCAGAAAGAACCGCTCAACCTTGACTAACCTTATTGTCTTTGAGAGCTTCCTAGCAAACTCTATTGAGAAAGGCCTCCAGGTGGACACAATTTATACGGATATGTCAAAGGCCTTCGACAAAGTTGACCACAATTTACTAATTAGTAAACTTCGCACTTTTGGCTTCAATGGTTCTCTTCTTCAGTGGCTTGCTTCCTACCTTAATGGCAGAAAGCAGTATGTTAAGGTCGGTAACTTCAAATCGGATCTCTTTCCGGTGACTTCTGGGGTACCGCAGGGATCTCACCTAGGTCCATTACTCTTCAATATCTTTATTAATGATGTCCCTTGGTGCTTTAAGCACTCTGAACTATTAATATTTGCTGATGATATCAAATTCTTTCAAATTATGCATGACGATACTTCGGCTGCTGATCTTCAATCTGATCTGGACAATTTTGTTGAATGGTGTCGCTGTAACAAATTTCCAATCAACCGTAATAAATGCTTCCAAGTCTCGTTCTACAAGGGGCTAAGAAAAGTAGATAGTTCCTATTCTATTAATGGGGTTAAACTGGTTTCATGTCCTAGTATCGTTGATCTTGGAGTAACATTCCAAAGTAACTTTTCATTCAATCGCCATATTGACCTAAAATGTAATACTGCCATGAGGATGCTTGGTTTTATCAAGAGGAATACGAGCGACTTTGATGATGTCTCCGCCGTTAAGTCTTTATATGTCTCCTTAGTTCGCCCTCACCTGGAGTATGCGTCATGTATCTGGTCCCCTTATTATGATGTACATATTAAGAAGATCGAGCGTGTTCAACATAAATTTCTGCGGTATGCAGGATTCAAACTAGGAATAAGTCAGGCGGATGTTGATTATCGGCTCATGGAGGAACACCTTGGTTTAAAAACCCTTGAAGCTCGAAGAAGGAACTGTGATATCTTCACCATGGCCAAATTGCTGAACAACTCCCTAGACTGTCCTGCTGCTCTGGAGATGGTGCACCTTCAAGTGCCGTTCTGTGACCTTCGTAGCAAGAGGATCTTCTCTGTACCAACACATGCCACAAATTACGGTTTCCATTCTGCTATGGTAAGAATGGCTTGCATGGCAAATTCAGTTGTGGACGACTTCGACTTTTTCTCCGACAGCTTCCAATCGCTGTGTAGGTTAATGAAGTGAGTGTGTGTTGTGCGATCTGTGAACTGACTGTTTCTTGTTTTGTTATCTTTTTCTGTTATATCACTATTATTTATTGTCTTGTTTATCATTTCTTATCATTGTTTGTATTGTTGTATTGGGCTGTTCCCGTTAGTAAATAAATAAAAACAACATTATTTAAACAAATTTTAAATTTTTTTAGAAAGAAATAAAATTGTCACAGCAGTTTTTGTGTGATTTTTAAGAAAAACGCATTATTTCATAAAAATAAGGTTTTTTTTGTATAACTTTAGAATTAATCGTCCGAGAAATTTTAAAATGGCATTTCTATTTAGATTCTATGAAAGGTAACTTATTTAAACAAAATTTAAATTTTTTTATGAAGAAGTAAAAAAGTTACAGCAGTTTTTGTGTGATTTTTAAGAAAAAAGCATTATTTCATAAAAATAACGTTTTTTTGTATAACTTTAGAAGTTTAAAAATTGCATTTCTAATTGTATTTTATGAAAGCAAAATTATTTAAACAAAATTTAAATTTTTTAATAAAGAAATGAAAAAGTTACAGCAGTTTATGTGCGATTTTTAAGAAAAACTTTTTTTTGTATACCTTTAGAATAAATCGTCCGAGAAATTTTAAAATGGCATTTCTAATTAGATTCCATGAAAGGTAACTTATTTAAACAAAATTAAAATTTTTTTATGAAGAAGTAAAAAAGTTACAGCAGTTTTTGTGTGATTTTTAAGAAAAAAGCATTATTTCATAAAAATAACGTTTTTTTGTATAACTTTAGAATAAATCGTCCGAGAAATTTAAAAACGGCACTTCTAATTAGATTTCATGAAAGCAAAATTATTTAAACAAAATTTAAAATTTTTTATAAAGAAATAAAAAAGTAACAGCAGTTTTTGTGCGATTTTAAAGAAAAACATTTTTTTGTATAACTTTAAAATAAATCGTCCGAGAAATTTTAAAATGGGATTTTTAATTAGATTCCATGAAAGCTAACTTATGTAAACAAAATTAAAATTTTTTTATGAAGAAATAAAAAAGGTACAGCAGTTTATGTGCGATTTTTAAGAAAAAGCATTATTTCATAAAAATAACGTTTTTTGTATAACTTTAGAATAAATCGTCCGAGAAATTTAAAAGTAGCATTTCTAATTGGATTTTATGAAAGCAAAATTATTTAAACAAAATTTAAATTTTTTTATAAAAAAATAAAAAAGTTACAGCAGTTTATGTGCGATTTTTAAGAAAAACTTTTTTTTGTATAACTTTAGAATAAATCGTCCGAGAAATTTTAAAATAGCATTTCTAATTGGATTTCACTTATTTAAACAAAATTATAAATTTTTTATGAAGAAGTAAAAAAGTATCAGAAGTTTTTTTGTGATTTTTAAGAAAAAAGCATTATTTCATAAAAATAAAGTTTTTTTTGTATAACTTTAGAATAAATCGTCCGAGAATTTTTAAAATGTCATTTCTAATTAGATTCCATGAAAGCTAACTTATTTAAACAAAGTTTAAAATTTTTTATGAAGAAATAAAAAAGTTACAGCAGTTTTTGTTTAATTTTTACGAAAAACGCCTTTTTGTATAACTTTAGAATAAATCGACTAAAACATTTTAAAATGCCATTTCTACTTAGATTTAATGAAAACAAAATTATTTAAACAAATTTTAAACCTTATTAGAATGAAATAAAAAATTTACAGCAGTTTTTGTGTGATCTTTAAGAAAAACGCATAATTTCATAAAAATAACGTTTTTTTTTGTATAACTTTAGAATAAATCGTCCGAGAAATTTAAAAACGGCATTTCTAATTGGATTTCATGAAAGCAAAATGATATAAACAAAATTTAAAATTTTTTATGAAGAAATAAAAAAGTTACAGCAGCTTTTGTGTGATTTTTAAGAAAAATGCATTAATTCATAAAAATAACGTTTTTTTTTGCATAACTTTAGAAGAAATCGTCCGAGAAATTTAAAAACGGCATTTCTAATTGGATTTCATGAAAGCAAAAGTATTTAAATAAAATTTAAAATTTTTTATGAAGAAATAAAAAAGTTACAGCAGTTTTTGTGCGATTTTTAAGAAAAACATTTTTTTGTATAACTTTAAAATAAATCGTCCAAAAATTTAAAAACGGCATTTCTAATTGGATTCAATGAAAAAAAAATTAATTAAACAAAATTTAAAATTTTTTAAAAAGAAATAAAAAAATTACAGCAGTTTTTGTGCGATTTTTAAGAAAAACTTTTTTTGTATTACTTTAGAATAAATCGTCCGAGAAATTTAAAAACGGCATTTCTAATTGGATTTCATGAAAGCAAAATGATTTAAACAAAATTTAAAATTTTTTATGAAGAAATAAAAAAGTTACTGCAGTTTTCGTGTGATTTTTAAGAAAAACGCATTATTTCATAAAAATAACTTTTTTTTTGTAGACTTTTAGAATAAATCGTCCAAGAAATTTAAAAACGGCATTTCTAATTAGATTCCATGAAAGCTAACTTATTTAAACAAAATTAAATATTTTCTATGAAGAAATATAAAAGTTACAGCAGTTTTTGTGTGATTTTTAAGAAAAAAGCATTATTTCATAAAAATAGCGTTTTTTTTGTATAACTTTGGAATAAATCGTCCGAGAAATTTATAAGCGGCATTTCTAATTGGATTTTATGAAATCAAAATTATTTAAAAAAAATTTAAAATTTCTTATGAAGAAATAGAAAAGTTACAGCAGTTTTTGTGTGATTTTTAAGAAATACGCTTTATTGTATAACTTTAGAATAAATCGTCCGAGAAATTTAAAAACACCATTTCTAATTGGATTTAATGAAAGTAAAATTATTTAAACAAAATTTAAATTTTTTTATGAAGAAATAAAAAAGTTACAGCAGTTTATGTGCGATTTTTAAGAAAAACTTTTTTTTGTATACCTTTAGAATAAATCGTCCGAGAAATTTAGAAATAGCATTTCTATTTGTATTTACTGAAAGCAAAATTACTTAAACAAAATTTAAATTTTTTTATAAAGAAATAAAAAAGTTACAGCAGTTTTTGTGCGATTTTTAAGAAAAACTTTTTTTTGTATAACTTTAGAATAAATCGTCCTAGAAATTTAAAAATGGCATTTATAATTAGATTATATGAAAGCTAACTCATTTAAGCAAAATTAAAAAATTTTTATGAAGAAATAAAAAAGTTACAGCAGTTTTTGTGCGATTTTTAAGAAAAACTTTTTTTTGTATAACTTTAGAATAAATCGTCCGAGAAATTTAAAAATGGCATTTATAATTAGATTATATGAAAGCTAACTTATTTAAACAAAATTAAAAAAAATTTATGAAGAAATAAAAAAGTTACAGCAGTTTTTGTGTGATTTTTAAGAAAAACGCATTCTTTCATATAAATATCGTTTTTTTTGTATAACTTTAGAATAAATCGTCCGAGAAATTTAAACACGGCATTTCTAATTGGATTTCATAAAAGCAAAATTATTTAAACAAAATTTAAAATTTTTTATGAAGAAATATAATAGTTACAGCAGTTTTTGTGTGATTTTTAAGAAAAACGCCTTTTTGTATAACTTTAGATTAAATCGTCTAAAACATTTTAAAATGCCATTTCTACTTAGATTTTACAAAAATAAAATTATTTAAACAAATTTTAATTTTTATTAGAATGAAATAAAAAATCTACAGCAGTTTTTGTGTGATCTTTAAGAAAAACGCATAATTTTATAAAAATAACGTTTTTTTTTGTATAACTTTAGAATAAATCGTCCGAAAAATTTAAAAACGGCATTTCTAATTGGATTTCATGAAAGCAAAATGATATAAACAAAATTTAAAATTTTTTTTGAAGAACGAAAAAAGTTACAGCAGTTTTTGTGTGATTTTTAAGAAAAACGCATTATTTCATATAAATAACGTTTTTTTTGTATAACTTTAGAATAAATCGTCCAAAATATTTTTAAATGGCATTTCAAATTAGATTCTATGAAAGTTAACTTATTTAAATAAAATTAAAAAATTTTTATGAAGAAATAAAAAAGTTACAGCAGTTTTTGTGTGATTTTTAAGAAAAAACGCATTATTTCATAAACATAAAGTTTTTTTTGTTTAACTTAAGAATAAATCGTTCAAGAAATTTAAAAACGGCATTTCTAATTCGATGTCATAAAAGCAAAATTATTTAAAGAAAATTTAAAATTTTTTATGAAGACATAAAAAAAGTGACAGCAGTTTTTGTGTGATTTTTAAGAAAAACGCTTTTTTGTATAACTTCAGAATAACTCGTTTAAAACATTTAAAAATGGGATTTCTAAATAGATTTTATAAAAACAACATTATTTAAACAAATTTTAAATTTTTTTAGAAAGAAATAAAATTGTTACAGCAGTTTTTGTGTGATTTTTAAGAAAAACGCATTATTTCATAAAAATAAGGTTTTTTTTGTATAACTTTAGAATTAATCGTCCGAGAAATTTTAAAATGGCATTTCTAATTAGATTCTATGAAAGGCAACTTATTTAAACAAAATTTAAATTTTTTTATGAAGAAGTAAAAAAGTTACAGCAGTTTTTGTGTGATTTTTAAGAAAAAAGCATTATTTCATAAAAATAACGTTTTTTTGTATACCTTTAGAAGTTTAAAAATTGCATTTCTAATTGTATTTTATGAAAGCAAAATTATTTAAACAAAATTTAAATTTTTTAATAAAGAAATGAAAAAGTTACAGCAGTTTATGTGCGATTTTTAAGAAAAACTTTTTTTAGAATAAATCGTCCGAGAAATTTTAAAATGGCATTTCTAATTAGATTCCATGAAAGGTAACTTATTTAAACAAAATTAAAAATTTTTTATGAACAAGTAAAAAAGTTACAGCAGTTTTTGTGTGATTTTTAAGAAATAAGCATTATTTCATAGAAATAACGTTTTTTTGTATAACTTTAGAATAAATCGTCCGAGAAATTTAAAAACGGCACTTCTAATTAGATTTCATGAAAGCAAAATTATTTAAACAAAATTTAAAATTTTTTATAAAGAAATAAAAAAGTTACAGCAGTTTTTGTGCGATTTGAAAGAAAAACATTTTTTTGTATAACTTTAAAATAAATCGTCCGAGAAATTTTAAAATGGGATTTTTAATTAGATTCCATGAAAGCTAACTTATCTAAACAAAATTAAAATTTTTTTATGAAGAAATAAAAAAGTTACAGCAGTTTATGTGCGATTTTTAAGAAAAAGCATTATTTCATAAAAATAACGTTTTTTGTATAACTTTAGAATAAATCGTCCGAGAAATTTAAAAGTAGCATTTCTAATTGGATTTTATGAAAGCAAAATTATTTAAACAAAATTTAAATTTTTTTATAAAGAAATAAAAAAGTTACAGCAGTTTATGTGCTATTTTTAAGAAAAACTTTTTTTTGTATAACTTTAGAATAAATCGTCCGAGAAATTTTAAAATAGCATTTCTAATTAGATTTCACTTATTTAAAGAAAATTATAAATTTTTTATGAAGAAGTAAAAAAGTATCAGAAGTTTTTTTGTGATTTTTAAGAAAAAAGCATTATTTCATAAAAACAAAGTTTTTTTTGTATAACTTTAGAATAAATCGTCCGAGAATTTTTAAAATGTCATTTCTAATTAGATTCCATGAAAGCTAACTCATTTAAACAAAGTTTAAAATTTTTTATGAAGAAATAAAAAAGTTACAGCAGTTTTTGTGTAATTTTTACGAAAAACGCCTTTTTGTATAACTTTAGAATAAATCGACTAAAACATTTTAAAATGCCATTTCTACTTAGATTTAATGAAAACAAAATTATTTAAACAAATTTTAAACCTTATTAGAATGAAATAAAAAATTTACAGCAGTTTTTGTGTGATCTTTAAGAAAAACGCATAATTTCATAAAAATAACGTTTTTTTTTGTATAACTTTAGAATAAATCGTCCGAGAATCTTAAAAACGGCATTTCTAATTGGATTTCATGAAAGCAAAATGATTTAAACAAAATTTAAAATTTTTTATGAAGAAATAAAAAAGTTACAGCAGTTTTTGTGTGATTTTTAAGAAATACGCTTTATTGTATAACTTCAGAATAATTCTTTTAAAACATTTAAAAATGGGATTTCTAAATAGATTTTATAAAAACAACATTATTTAAACAAATTTTAAATTTTTTTAGAAAGATATAAAAATGTTACAGCAGTTTTTGTGTGATTTTTAAGAAAAACGCATTATTTCATAAAAAGAAAGTTCTTTTTGTATAACTTTAGAATAAATCGTCCGAGAAATTTAAAATGGCATTTTTAATTGGATTTAATGAAAGCAAAAGTATTTAAACAAAATTTAAAAAATTTTAAGAAGAAATAAAATAGTTACAGCAGTTTTTGTGTGATTTTTAAGAAAAACGCATTATTTCATAAAAATAACGTTTTTTTTTGTATATCTTTAGAATAAATCGTCCGAGAAATTTAAAAATGGCACTTCTAATTGGATTTCATGAAAGCAAAATTATTTAAATAAAATTTAAAATTTTTTATAAAAAAATAAAAAAGTTACAGCCGTTTTTGTGCGATTTTTAAGAAAAACATTTTTTTGTATAACTTTAAAATAAATCGTTCGAGAAATTTTAAAATGGCATTTCCAATTAGATTCCATGAAAACTAACTTACTTAAACAAAATTAAAATTTTTTTATGAAGAAATAAAAAAGTTACTGCAGTTTTTGTTTGATTTTTAAGAAAAACGCATTATTTCATAAACATAACGTTTTTTTGTATAACTTAAGAATAAATCGTCCAAGAAATTTAAAAACGAAATTTCTAATTCGATGTCATCAAAGCAAAATTATTTAAACAAAATTTAAAATTTTTTATGAAGAAATAAAAAAAGTGACAGCAGTTTTTGTGTGATTTTTAAGAAAAACGCTTTTTTGTATAACTTTAGAATAAATCGTCTAAAAAATTTTAAAATGGCATTTCTAATTAGATTTCATGAAAACAAAATTTTTTAAACAAATTTTAAATTTTTTTGGAAAGAAATAAAATTGTTACAGCAGTTTTTGTGTGATTTTTAAGAAAAACGCATTAATTCATAAAAATAAGGTTTTTTTTGTATAACTTTAGAATAAATCGTCCGAGAAATTTAAAAATGGCATTTTTAATTAGATTCCATGAAAGGTAACTTATTTAAACAAAATTTAAATTTTTTTATGAAGAAGTAAAAAAGTTACAGCAGTTTTTGTGTGATTTTTAAGAAAAAAGCATTATTTCATAAAAATAATGTTTTTTTTGTATAACTTTAGAATAAATCGTCCGAGAAATTTAAAAACGGTATTTCTAATTGGATTTCATGAAAGAAAAATCATTTAAACAAAATTTAAAATTTTTTATAAAGAAATAAAAAAGTTACAGCAGTTTTTGTGTGATTTTTAAGAAAAACGCATTATTTCATAAAAATAATGTTTTTTTTGTATAACTTTAGATCAAATCGTCCGAGAATTTTTAAAATGGCATTTCTAATTAGATTCCATGAAAGGTAACTTATTTAAAAATTTTTTATAAAGAAATAATAATAATAATAATAATAATAATAATAATAATAATAATAATAATAATAATAATAAGTGGAGATATTACATCAACTAAGGTATGCTCTTGATACTTCGTATCCGAGTATATTGAACCCTCCAGGAATACCTGAAAAAAAAAAAAAAAAAAAAAAAAAATAATAATAATAATAATAAATATGCAGGGCGGTCAGTTTACTAATCCATCTCATTCTGACCGTTGGCGAGTAGCGTCGCCACATTACCCGAGCTATGAGATGAGGCCCCGTAAATATCCGAGGAGCTATTGCAGGGACAGTTGGTAACTGACGGGAAGTAACGACCCCGCGAAATCCTTAGTTAACTACCTTAAGGGTTAGCAACCCTAAAGGTCTGATTAATATTGCTATGAATACTAGAAGTAAATCTAACCGAGGCGGTACGGGGTCTCAGATCGGCCCCGTTCGGAGCCGCCATGTACGATCTGCTGCACAAGGTGATGAGGCGAGTGGCACCCTTGAGCTGCATGGAACCACAAGAATCGAAAATGAAGAAGGAGATGCACAACAGCAAGATCTCCAACATGCTGCAAGTGTTGCTAATACTCAAAGTATCGAGCCCGCTGCAGCTGAGAAGAAGAAGCGAAAAAAATGGAAAACTGAAGAAAACAAAAATTTAATGCGCTTGTACTTCAAAATAACTAACAACGAAACCGATATGACAACATACAGACAACAATTACACACTGAATTTAAGATCCTATATCCAGAAACAAATGTTACTGAACAAAGGCTATCAGACCAAATAAGAGCTATTCGTAGAAACAATCTCCTATCAGATGAAATCATAAGTAGCCTCAAATTAACACCACAGATAGAGGAAGATGAAATAGAGAGAGAAGATGAGGAGGAAATGGACCTTAATGATTCAAACACTGATCTAATTAACATCACTCAGCAAGCAACAGAACTACAGGCAGATTCACAAAATGATATAGAAGAAAAACTTAAAATGAAATACAATGAAATATATGTAAAGTATAAAGACCTTACTCCTTCACTACGACCAATAATCCAAAAAGTAAACTGCTCTAGTAAACTTAACATGCATTTACACGCAATTAATAACATAATAATACCATTTATAGAAACAACACAAGATATAGTTGAGATACAAAATGTTATATATTGTGCTGCATTATGCATAGTCCAATCGCTCGGTATTAAAACAGTAGCACCTACTAATGCAGACAAGCCTCCTAAAATCAAGCAACCTCCATGGAAAATTAGACTAACTAAAAAAATAGATGAAATAAGAAAAGACCTTGGTATATTTACAAACTACACTCAAGGATTGCTTTCCAACAAAAAGATGGGCAAAATTACTGTTATCCAAAAGAAATACGAAATACATACTCACAGAGACAAAAAAAATGAAACAGTTGCTGAAATGAGAAACACTATGATTCAGAAGCTAAGTGTTTACAAAGAAAGACTAAAAAGATACAAAAAAAGTGAGAAAAGAAAAACAGACAATAATTTGTTCAACAAAGACCAAAAAAAATTTTATAAAAGCCTATCAGGAAAAGCACAAACACTCTTACCAGAAAATGTACCGAAAAAGACAGAGTTGGAAGAGTACTGGAAATCTATATGGAGTGAAAGAGAAGAACATAATAAAGATGCCAAATGGATTCAAGAAATAAGAGAAGAGTCTAATAGGATAGAGACAGAAGAGTTTCAGAGAATTTCAGAAAGCGAAATTAAAGAAAATATAAAACATGCTCACAACTGGAAATGCCCTGGACCTGACCGAATCCACAACTTTTGGATTAAGAAGTTAACCAGCACTCATAAGGCAATTGCACGCAGTTTTAATTTTCTCATTGATAACCCAGTGCTAATCCCAGATGAAATTTGTGAAGGAAATACTTCTCTAATACCTAAAGATATAAGTAACACGAAGGATTCGTCAAAATATAGACCCATCAGCTGTCTATGCACACTCTATAAACTACTTACTAACTGTATTAGAAAAAGACTAGAATCACATTGCATCTCAAATAATATAATCCATGAAAATCAAAAAGGATGTGCACCTAACACCAAAGGTTGCAAAGAACAATTAATAATTGATTCAGTCGTTATGAAACAAGCAAAAACAAAAAATCGAAATCTCTATATCACTTATATCGATTATCAAAAAGCATACGACTCTGTACCACATTCGTGGCTAATAGAAATTCTTAAAATATACAAGTTTGAACCAAAACTTGTTAATCTACTTAAAGTAGTAATGAATAAATGGAAGCTTAATCTATCACTTAAACATCAGAATGGGATAGACAGAATAGATAAAATACCAGTACGTAGGGGGATATTTCAAGGAGACTCCCTTAGTACTTGGTGGTTCATAACAGCACTTAACCCCCTCAGTAGATTACTAAACTCAACAAAATACGGCTTTAAAATTAAATCAGACACAAACACGTACAACTTATCACATTTAATGTACATAGATGACATAAAATTATACGCAGCGAACAACAACCAAATTAAACAACTATTGGAAATAACAAGGGCGTTCAGTACAGATATTAAAATGACATTTGGATTAGCAAAATGTAAAACGACCACAATAGTAAGGGGAAAAATTAGCAGCAATGAATCTGACATAGATGAAATCAAAGCATTGAAAGAAGGCGAGAGCTACAAATATTTGGGATTCCAACAACTAAGAGACATTAATCACTCACAAACAAGAGCGGAATTATTACAATCTTTTCAAAGTAGACTCAACCAGCTAGGCAATTCTGGCCTTAATGGACGAAATTTGGCAAAAGCAATAAATGCATATGCGGTACCAGTTCTGACATATTCCTTTGGTGTCATAAACTGGCCAAAAACTGAGATTGATAATGCTCAAAGAAGAATCCGAACAACGCTAACAAAATATGGTTCTCACCACCCGAGGTCATCAATGGCCAGATTCACACTTCCAAGAAATATTGGTGGACGAGGAATATGTAACTTATCCATACAACTTAATAAACAGATCAATGGTTTAATAATATACTTTCAGAATGGTGTATCAGAACTGCTCCAGACAATAGCATCAGCAGATGAATATACCCCACTTCAGCTTAAAAATGGAATCTTCAATAACGAGGAAGAAACTGTGAATAGAGAGGAAGAATGGGGAAAGAAGGAACTCCACGGCAGACATTACCACTACCTTAACCAAGAATATGTCGACAAAATTTCGTCGAACTATTGGTTAAGTAAAGGTGATTTGTACGCTGAAACGGAGAGTTTTATGGTAGCGATCCAAGATCAAGTAATAAATACACGCAATTATCAGAAATACATAATGAAAGACAACCAAGTGGAAGATATATGCAGAAAGTGTAAAAGACCAAATGAAAACATAGATCACATAATAAGTTCATGTACTCACCTTGCAAACTCCGAATACCTACGACGTCATAATCAAGTAGCTAAAATTATTCATATAGAATTAAAAAATAAATTTGGATTTCACGAAAATGTGGATCCATACTATAGATACTTACCTGAAAATGTCTTGGAAAATGAAAAATGCACAATACACTGGGATAGATCGGTTATATCAGATAAACCTGTTACAGCAAATAGACCAGATATTATATTAACATTAAAAGACAAAAAACTTACTTACCTCATTGATGTATCGGTAGTTAACTCCAACAATTTAAGTAAAGCATATGAAGAAAAAATATCTAAATACATACCTTTGTGTGAAGAAATAAAACGTTTGTGGAATCAAGAAACAGTGAAGACACTACCCATTATAATCTCAGCGACAGGAGTAACACCCAAAAACCTGAAAAGCAACCTGAAAACTTTGGACATTAAAGAACACAGTCTAATAAAAATTCAAAAGTCAGTCATAATGGACACTTGTCATATCGTAAGAACATTCTTAACAGCTTAAAGATTTAGGTTTGAAATTTTCCGCCTAAATCCTAGCACCAGTTATAAAACTGTGAAAAAAAAAAAAAAAAAAAAAAAAAAAAAAAAATAATAATAATAATATGGTTCTCACCACCCGAGGTCATCAATGGCCAGATTCACACTTCCAAGAAATATTGGTGGACGAGGAATATGTAACTTATCCATACAACTTAATAAACAGATCAATGGTTTAATAATATACTTTCAGAATAGTGTATCAGAATTGCTCCAGACAATAGCATCAGCAGATGAATATACCCCACTTCAGCTTAAAAATGGAATCTTCAATAACGAGGAAGAAACTGTGAATAGAGAGGAAGAATGGGGAAAGAAGGAACTCCACGGCAGACATTACCACTACCTTAACCAAGAATATGTCGACAAAATTTCGTCGAACTATTGGTTAAGTAAAGGTGATTTGTACGCTGAAACGGAGAGTTTTATGGTAGCGATCCAAGATCAAGTAATAAATACACGCAATTATCAGAAATACATAATGAAAGACAACCAAGTGGAAGATATATGCAGAAAGTGTAAAAGACCAAATGAAAACATAGATCACATAATAAGTTCATGTACTCACCTTGCAAACTCCGAATACCTACGACGTCATAATCAAGTAGCTAAAATTATTCATATAGAATTAAAAAATAAATTTGGATTTCACGAAAATGTGGATCCATACTATAGATACTTACCTGAAAATGTCTTGGAAAATGAAAAATGCACAATACACTGGGATAGATCGGTTATATCAGATAAACCTGTTACAGCAAATAGACCAGATATTATATTAACATTAAAAGACAAAAAACTTACTTACCTCATTGATGTATCGGTAGTTAACTCCAACAATTTAAGTAAAGCATATGAAGAAAAAATATCTAAATACATACCTTTGTGTGAAGAAATAAAACGTTTGTGGAATCAAGAAACAGTGAAGACACTACCCATTATAATCTCAGCGACAGGAGTAACACCCAAAAACCTGAAAAGCAACCTGAAAACTTTGGACATTAAAGAACACAGTCTAATAAAAATTCAAAAGTCAGTCATAATGGACACTTGTCATATCGTAAGAACATTCTTAACAGCTTAAAGATTTAGGTTTGAAATTTTCCGCCTAAATCCTAGCACCAATTATAAAACTGTGAAAAAAAAAAAAAATAATAATAATAATAATAAGTTTTATTGGTGCATATACATTACAAAGTATTTAACACATGTCATAAACAATTATACACTCATAGTGATTACAATATAGACTTAAAATTACTTTTTAGAAAATCATTATAATCGTAAAATGCATTTGCTATAAGAAAAGCTTTTAATTTAGACTTAAAGACATTTATGGATGACATTCTTAATTCAATTGGTAGTACATTGTAAAACTTAATTGCTAAAAAATTCGGTCCATTTTGAGATTTTTTTAATCTTAGAGCCTCAGCTACATAGTTTTGGTTACCTCTAGTATTATAATCATGAATTTCAGTAAACTGATGAAAAATATCGGGGTTCTTTTTTACATAAATTAAGCAGTCTAATATAAATAATGATGGAAGCGTGAGAATTTGTTCTTCAACAAAAGCCCAGTTACAATCATTCGTGTATGGAATTTTTGCAATTATGCGCACAGCTTTGCGTTGGAGTGCAAAAATACGTTTCGATTCATAAGAGTGTCCCCACACAATAATTGCATAGGATATTAAGGACTGGCACAGACTAAAATAAGCAGTCCTTATGACCTCCCGGTTTACCGAATTTACTAAGTTACGCAGTAGGTAGATGTTTTTAGTCAACTTTTTTGCTAGCTCGTTTACGTGAACTTTTTAGGTTAAGCTAGGTTCTAGGTGAATACCAAGAAATTTGGTACTATCAGAAAATTTCATATTTGTAACAGAGGTAGGTACTCTCCTTAACGTGAATAGCACATGTTCCGTTTTATTTACATTTAGAGTTAAATTATTACTTGCAAACCAACTTTTTAAGTATAGAAAATGATCATTCATTTTACTAACTACCACATCAAAACTTTTATCTTTCACAGAGACGTTAGTATCATCAGCAAAATGAATGGTATCAGCATCCATGATTGCGCAATGTAGATCATTTATATAGATTACAAATAAGAGTGGACCCAAAATGCTTCCTTGGGGTACTCCTAGTACTAATTGAAGTTTATCAGAGGTAATATTATTTATTCGAACTTGTTGAAAGCGATTATCAAGATACGACTTGATTATATTCAGGGAATTTTCATCAAAACCATAGCGCCTTAATTTCCATAACAAGACTTCTGATGAAACACAATCAAAAGCCTTGCTCAGATCACAAAACGTTGACAGATAAAATTTACCCTCCTCAAAGCAGGCAGAAGCATTTTTTATAAAAGTAATTATTGCATCTTTGGTGGACAAGTAATTTCTGAATCCAAATTGCTGATGGTATAGTAAATTATTGCTTTCAAAAAATTCTGAAATTTTTCGGTATAGAGCCCTTTCAAACACTTTTGAGATTGAAGGCAGAATAGAAATCGGCCTATAATTTTCTATATTGAGTTTATCACCTTTTTTATGAAGAGGAACTACTGCAGCAAGCTTTAGAACGTTTGGAAAAATTCCCTGAGTAAAACAGATATTTAAGATTTTAGTTAGAGGGGTAATTACAGAGCTCATTGACCTCTTTAAAACTATTGTGGAAATGCCGTATATATCTTTAGTAGATTTACTTTTTAAAGCAGCAATAATTTCTTTTACCTGATTCTGGTTTATGTTAACCCATGAAAATGCTACTGGTTTATTGTTCAATTTAAAATAGCTGTTCAGATTATCCAAAGATATATTTGTGCTTAAATTAAGGGCGAACTCTGTAAAAAATTTATTGAAATCATTTGGATCTATGTTTGTATTAGTATTATTATTATTAGAAATAAAAAAGTTACAGCAGTTTTTGTGTGATTTTTAAGAAAAATGTATTAATTCATAAAAATAAAGTTTTTTTTGTATAACTTTAGAATAAATCGTCCGAGAAATTTAAAAACGGCATTTCTAATTGGATTTCATATAAGCAAAATTATTTAAATAAAATTTAATATTTTTTATGAAGAAATACAAAAGTTACAGCAGTTTTTGTGTGATTTTTAAGAAAAACGCATTATTTCATAAAAATAACGTTTTTTTGTATAACATTAGAATAAATCGTCCGAGAAATTTAAAAATAGCATTTCTAATTGGATTTTATGAAAGCAAAATTATTTAAACAAAATTTAAATTTTTTTATAAAGAAATAAAAAAGTTACAGCAGTTTTTGTGCGATTTTTAAGAAAAACTTTTTTTTGTATAACTTTAGAATAAATCGTCCGAGAAATTTAAAAATGGCATTTATTATTAGATTATATGAAAGCTAACTTATTTAAACAAAATTAAAAATTTTTTATGAAGAAGTAAAAAAGTTACAGCAGTTTTTGTGTGATTTTTAAGGTAACGCATTATTTCATAAAAATAACGTTTTTTGTATAACATTAGAATAAATCGTCCGAGAAATTTAAAAATAGCATTTCTAATTGGATTTTATGAAAGCAAAATTATTTAAACAAAATTTAAATTTTTTTATAAAGAAATAAAAAAGTTAAAGCAGTTTTTGTGCGATTTTTAAGAAAAACTTATTTTTGTATAACTATAGAATAAATCGTCCGAGAAATTTAAAAATGGCATTTATAATTAGATTATATGAAAGCTAACTTATTTAAACAAAATTAAAAAATTTTTATGAAGAAATAAAGAAGTTACAGCAGTTTTTGTGTGATTTTTAAGAAAAACGCATTATTTTATAAAAATATCGTTTTTTTTGTATAACTTTAGAATAAATCGTCTGAGAAATTTAAAAACGGCATTTCTAATTGGATTTCATAAAAGCAAAATTAAAAAGTTACAGCAGTATTTGTGTGATTTTTAAGAAAAACGCCTTTTTGTATAACTTTAGAATAAATCGTCTAACACATTTTAAATTGCCATTTCTACTTAGATTTAATGAAAACAAAATTATTTTAACAAATTTTAAATTTTATTAGAATGAAATAAAAAATTTACAGCAGTTTTTGTGTGATCTTTAAGAAAAACGCATATTTTAATAAAAATAACGTGTTTTTTTGTATAACTTTAGAATAAATCGTCCGAGAAATTTAAAAACGGCATTTCTAATTGGGTTTTATGAAAGCAAAATGATTTAAACAAAATTTAAAATTTTTTATGAAGAAATAAAAAAGTTACAGCAGTTTTTGTGTGATTTTTAAGAAAAATGCATTAATTCATAAAAATAACGTTTTTTTGCATAACTTTAGAATAAATCGTCCGAGAAATTTAAAAACGGCATTTCTAATTGGATTTCATGAAAGCAAAAGTATTTAAATAAAATTTAAAATTTTTTATGAAGAAATAAAAAAATTACAGCAGTTTTTGTGCGATTTTTAAGAAAAACTTTTTTTTGTATAACTTTAGAATAAATCGCCCGAGAAATTTTAAAATGGCATTTCTAATTAGATTTCATGAAAGCAAAAGTATTTAAATAAAATTTAAAATTTTTTATGGAGAAATAAAAAAGTTTCAGCAGTTTTTGTGCGATTTTTCAGAAAAACATTTTTTTGTAAACCTTGTATAAAATGGCATTTCCAATTAGATTCCATGAAAGCTAACTTATTTAAACAAAATTATAAATTTTTTATGAAGAAATAAAAAAGTTACAGCAGTTTTTGTGTCATTTTTAAGAAAAACGCCTTTTTGTATAACTTTTGAATAAATCGTCTAAAACATTTTAAAATGCCATTTCTACTTAGATTTAATGAAAACAAAATTATCTAAACAAATTTTAAATTTTATTTGAATGAAATAAAAAATTTACAGCAGTTTTTGTGTGATCTTTAAGAAAAACGCATAATTTCATAAAAATAACGTTTTTTTTTTTGTATAACTTTAGAATAAATCGTCCGAGAAATTTAAAAACGGCATTTCTAATTTGACTTCATGAAAGCAAAAGTATTTAAATAAAATTTAAAATTTTTTATGGAGAAATAAAAAAGTTTCAGCAGTTTTTGTGCGATTTTTCAGAAAAACATTTTTTTGTAAACCTTGTATAAAATGGCATTTCCAATTAGATTCCATGAAAGCTAACTTATTTAAACAAAATTAAAATTTTTTTGTGAAGAAATAAAAAAGTTACAGCAGTTTTTGTGTGATTTTTAAGAAAACCGCATTATTTCATAAAAATAACGTTTTTTTTGTATAACTTTAGAATAAATCGTCCAAGAAATTTAAAAACGGCATTTCTAATTAGATTTTATGAAAGCAAAATTATTTAAACAAAATTTAAATTTTTTTATAAAGAAATAAAAAAGTTACAGCAGTTTTTGTGCGATTTTTAAGAAAAACTTTTTTTGTATAAGTTTAGAATAAATCGTCCGAGAAATTTAAAAATGGCATTTATAATTAGATTATATGAAAGCTAACTTATTTAAACAAAATTAAAAAAATTTTATGAAGAAATAAAGAAGTTACAGCAGTTTTTGTGTGATTTTTAAGAAAAACGCACTATTTCATAAAAATAAAGTTTTTTTTGTATAACTTTAGAATAAATCGTCCGAGAAATTTAAAAACGGCACTTCTAATTAGATTTCATGAAAGCAAAATTATTTAAACAAAATTTAAAATTTTTTATAAAGAAATAAAAAAGTTACAGCAGTTTTTGTGCGAATTTTAAGAAAAACTTTTTTTTGTATAACTTTAGAATAAATAGTCCGAGAAATTTTAAAATGGCATTTCAAATTGGATTCTATGAAATCTAGCTTATTTAAACAAAATTAAAAAATTTTTATGATGAAATAAAAAAGTTTCGTCCGAAAAATTTTAAAACTACATTTCTAATTAGATTTCATGAAAATAAAATTATTTAAACAAAATTTACATTTTTTTATTAAGAAATAAAAAAGTAACAGCAGTTTTTGTTTGATTTTTAAGAAAAACGCATTATTTCTAAAAAATAACGTTTTTTTGATATAATTTTAAAAATAATCGTCCGAAAAATTTTAAAACTACATTTCTAAATAGATTTCATGAAAATAAAATTATTTAAACAAAATTTACATTTTTTTATAAAGAAATAAAAAAGTTTCTGCAGTTTTTGTGTGATTTTTAAGAAAAACGTTTTTTTGGTATAATTTTAAAAATAATCGACCGAAAAATTTTAAAACTACATTTCTAATTAGATTTCATGAAAATAAAATTATTTAAACAAAATTTACAATTTTTTATAAAGAAATAAAAAAGTTACAGCAGTTTTTGTTTGATTTTTAAGAAAAACGCATTATTTCTAAAAAATAACGTTTTTTTGGTATAATTTTAAAAATAATCGTCCGAAAAATTTTAAAACTACATTTCTAATTAGATTTCATGAAAATAAAATTATTTAAACAAAATTTACATTTTTATATAAAGAAATAAAAAAGTTACAGCAGTTTTTGTTTGATTTTTAAGAAAAACGCATTATTTCTAAAAAATAAAGTTTTTTTGGTATAATTTTAAAAATAATTGTCCGAAAAATTTTAAAACTACATTTCTAATTAGATTTCATGAAAATAAAATTATTTAAACAAAATTTACATTTTTTTATAAAGAAATAAAAAAGTTTCTGCAGTTTTTGTGTGATTTTTAAGAAAAACGTTTTTTTGGTATAATTTTAAAAATAATCGTCCGAAAAATTTTAAAACTACATTTCTAATTAGATTTCATGAAAATAAAATTATTTAAACAAAATTTACATTTTTTTATAAAGAAATAAAAAAGTTACAGCAGTTTGTGTTTGATTTTTAAGAAAAAACGCATTATTTCTAAAAAATAACGTTTTTTTGATATAATTTTAAAAATAATCGTCCGAAAAATTTTAAAACTACATTTCTAATTAGATTTCATGAAAATAAAATTATTTAAACAAAATTTACATTTTTTTATAAAGAAATAAAAAAGTTTCTGCAGTTTTTGTGTGATTTTTAAGAAAAATGTTTTTTTGGTATAATTTTAAAAATAATCGACCGAAAAATTTTAAAACTACATTTCTAATTAGATTTCATGAAAATAAAATTATTTAAACAAAATTTACATTTTTTTATAAAGAAATAAAAAAGTTACAGCAGTTTTTGTTTGATTTTTAAGAAAAACGCATTATTTCTAAAAAATAACGTTTTTTTGGTATAATTTTAAAAACAATCGTCCGAAAAATTTAAAAACTACATTTCTAATTAGATTTCATGAAAATAAAATTAGTTAAACAAAATTTACATTTTTTTATAAAGAAATAAAAAAGTTTCTGCAGTTTTTGTGTGATTTTTAAGAAAAACGTTTTTTTGGTATAATTTTAAAAATAATCGTCCGAAAAATTTTAAAACTACATTTCTAATTAGATTTCATGAAAATAAAATTATTTAAACAAAATTTACATTTTTTTATAAAGAAATAAAAAAGTTACAGCAGTTTTTGTTTGATTTTTAAGAAAAACGCATTATTTCTAAAAAATAACGTTTTTTTGATATAATTTTAAAAATAATCGTCCGAAAAATTTTAAAACTACATTTCTAATTAGATTTCATGAAAATAAAATTATTTAAACAAAATTTACATTTTTTTATAAAGAAATAAAAAAGTTTCTGCAGTTTTTGTGTGATTTTTAAGAAAAACGTTTATTTGGTATAATTTTAAAAATAATCGTCCGAAAATTTTTAAAACTACATTTCTAATTAGATTTCATGAAAATAAAATTATTTAAACAAAATTTACATTTTTTTATAAAGAAATAAAAAAGTTACAGCAGTTTTTGTTTGATTTTTAAGAAAAACGCATTATTTCTAAAAAATAACGTTTTTTTGATATAATTTTAAAAATAATCGTCCGAAAAATTTTAAAACTACATTTCTAATTAGATTTCATGAAAATAAAATTATTTAAACAAAATTTACATTTTTTTATTAAGAAATAAAAAAGTTACAGCAGTTTTTGTTTGATTTTTAAGAAAAACGCATTATTTCTAAAAAATAACGTTTTTTTGATATAATTTTAAAAATAATCGTCCGAAAAATTTTAAAACTACATTTCTAAATAGATTTCATAAAAATAAAATTATTTAAACAAAATTTACATTTTTTTATAAAGAAATAAAAAAGTTTCTGCAGTTTTTGTGTGATTTTTAAGAAAAACGTTTTTTTGGTATAATTTTAAAAATAATCGACCGAAAAATTTTAAAACTACATTTCTAATTAGATTTCATGAAAATAAAATTATTTAAACAAAATTTACAATTTTTTATAAAGAAATAAAAAAGTTACAGCAGTTTTTGTTTGATTTTTAAGAAAAACGCATTATTTCTAAAAAATAACGTTTTTTTGGTATAATTTTAAAAATAATCTTCCGAAAAATTTTAAAACTACATTTCTAATTAGATTTCATGAAAATAAAATTATTTAAACAAAATTTACATTTTTTTATAAAGAAATAAAAAAGTTTCTGCAGTTTTTGTGTGATTTTTAAGAAAAACGTTTTTTTGGTATAATTTAAAAAATAATCGTCCGAAAAATTTTAAAACTACATTTCTAATTAGATTTCATGAAAATAAAATTATTTAAACAAAATTTACATTTTTTTATAAAGAAATAAAAAAGTTACAGCAGTTTTTGTTTGATTTTTAAGAAAAACGCATTATTTCTAAAAAATAACGTTTTTTTGATATAATTTTAAAAATAATCGTCCGAAAAATTTTAAAACTACATTTCTAATTAGATTTCATGAAAATAAAATGATTTAAACAAAATTTACATTTTTTTATAAAGAAATAAAAAAGTTTCTGCAGTTTTTGTGTGATTTTTAAGAAAAATGTTTTTTTGGTATAATTTTAAAAATAATCGACCGAAAAATTTTAAAACTACATTTCTAATTAGATTTCATGAAAATAAAATTATTTAAACAAAATTTACATTTTTTTATAAAGAAATAAAAAAGTTACAGCAGTTTTTGTTTGATTTTTAAGAAAAACGCATTATTTCTAAAAAATAACGTTTTTTTGGTATAATTTTAAAAATAATCGTCCGAAAAATTTTAAAACTACATTTCTAATTAGATTTCATGAAAATAAAATTATTTAAACAAAATTTACATTTTTTTATAAAGAAATAAAAAAGTTTCTGCAGTTTTTGTGTGATTTTTAAGAAAAACGTTTTTTTGGTATAATTTTAAAAATAATCGTCCGAAAAATTTTAAAACTACATTTCTAATTAGATTTCATGAAAATAAAAGTATTTAAATAAAATTTACATTTTTTTATAAAGAAATAAAAAAGTTACAGCAGTTTTTGTTTGATTTTTAAGAAAAACGTTTTTTTGGTATAATTTAAAAAAAAATCGTCCGAAAAATTTAAAAACTACATTGCTAATTAGATTTCATGAAAATAAAATTATTTAAACAAAATTTACATTTTTTTATAAAGAAATAAAAAAGTTACAGCAGTTTTTGTTTGATTTTGAAGAAAAACGCATTATTTCTAAAAAATAACGTTTTTTTGATATAATTTTAAAACTAATCGTCCGAAAAATTTTAAAACTACATTTCTAATTAGATTTCATGAAAATAAAATTATTTAAACAAAATTTACATTTTTTTATAAAGAAATAAAAAAGTTTCTGCAGTTTTTGTGTGATTTTTAAGAAAAACGTTTTTTTGGTATAATTTTAAAAATAATCGTCCGAAAAATTTTAAAACTACATTTCTAATTAGATTTCATGAAAATAAAATTATTTAAACAAAATTTACATTTTTTTATAAAGAAATAAAAAAGTTTCTGCAGTTTTTGTGTGATTTTTAAGAAAAACGTTTTTTTGGTATAATTTTAAAAATAATCGACCGAAAAATTTTAAAACTACATTTCTAATTAGATTTCATGAAAATAAAATTATTTAAACAAAATTTACATTTTTTTATAAAGAAATAAAAAAGTTACAGCAGTTTTTGTTTGATTTTGAAGAAAAACGTTTTTTTGGTATAATTTTAAAAATAATCGTCCGAAAAATTTTAAAACTTCATTTCTAATTAGATTTCATGAAAATAAAATTATTTAAACAAAATTTACATTTTTTTATAAAGAAATAAAAAAGTTACAGCAGTTTTTGTTTGATTTTTAAGAAAAACGCATTATTTCTAAAAAATAACGTTTTTTTGGTATAATTTTAAAAATAATCGTCCGAAAAATTTTAAAACTACATTTCTAATTAGACTTCATGAAAATAAAATTATTTAAACAAAATTTACATTTTTTTATAAAGAAATAAAAAAGTTACAGCAGTTTTTGTTTGATTTTTAAGAAAAACGCATTATTTCTAAAAAATAACGTTTTTTTGGTATAATTTTAAAAATAATCGTCCGAAAAATTTTAAAACTACATTTCTAATTAGATTTCATGAAAATAAAATTATTTAAACAAAATTTACGTTTTTTTATAAAGAAATAAAAAAGTTTTTGCAGTTTTTTTGTGATTTTTAAGAAAAACGTTTTTTTGGTATAATTTTAAAAATAATCGACCGAAAAATTTTAAAACTTCATTTCTAATTAGATTTCATGAAAATAAAATTATTTAAACAAAATTTACATTTTTTTATAAAGAAATAAAAAAGTTACAGCAGTTTTTGTTTGATTTTTAAGAAAAACGCATTATTTCTAAAAAATAACGTTTTTTTGGTATAATTTTAAAAATAATCGTCCGAAAAATTTTAAAACTACATTTCTAATTAGATTTCATGAAAATAAAATTATTTAAACAAAATTTACATTTTTTTATAAAGAAATAAAAAAGTTTCTGCAGTTTTTGTGTGATTTTTAAGAAAAACGTTTTTTTGGTATAATTTTAAAAATAATCGTCCGAAAAATTTTAAAACTGTAGTTTTAATTAGATTTCATGAAAATAAAATTATTTAAACAAAATTTACATTTTTTTATAAAGAAATAAAAAAGTTTCTGCAGTAGAAATGTATTTCTAATTAGATTTCATGAAAATAAAATTATTTAAACAAAATTTACATTTTTTTATAAAGAAATAAAAAAGTTTCTGCAGTTTTTGTGTGATTTTTAAGAAAAACGTTCTTTTGGTATAATTTTAAAAATAATCGACCGAAAAATTTTAAAACTACATTTCTAATTAGATTTCATGAAAATAAAATTATTTAAACAAAATTTACATTTTTTTATAAAGAAATAAAAAAGTTTCTGCAGTTTTTGTGTGATTTTTAAGAAAAACGTTTTTTTTGGTATAATTTTAAAAATAATCGACCGAAAAATTTTAAAACTTCATTTCTAATTAGATTTCATGAAAATAAAATTAATTAAACAAAATTTACATTTTTCTATAAAGAAATAAAAAAGTTTCTGCAGTTTTTGTGTGATTTTTAAGAAAAACGTTTTTTTGGTATAATTTTAAAAATAATCGTCCGAAAAATTTTAAAACTACATTTCTAATTAGATTTCACGAAAATAAAATTATTTAAACAAAATTTACATTTTTTTATAAAGAAATAAAAAAGTTTCTGCAGTTTTTGTGTGATTTTTAAGAAAAACGTTTTTTTGGTATAATTTTAAAAATAATCGTCCGAAAAATTTTAAAACTACATTTCTAATTAGATTTCATGAAACTAAAATTATTTAAACAAAATTTACATTTTTTTATAAAGAAATAAAAAAGTTACAGCAGTTTTTGTTTGATTTTTAAGAAAAACGCATTATTTCTAAAAAATATCGTTTTTTTGATATAATTTTAAGAGTAATCGTCCGAAAAATTTTAAAACTACATTTCTAATTAGATTTCATGAAAATAAAATTATTTAAACAAAATTTACATTTTTTTATAAAGAAATAAAAAAGTTACAGCAGTTTTTGTTTGATTTTTAAGAAAAAACTACATTTCAAATTAGATTTCATGAAAATAAAATTATTTAAACAAAATTTACATTTTTTTATAAAAAAATAAAAAAGTTACAGCAGTTTTTGTTTGATTTTTAAGAAAAACGCATTGTTTCTAAAAAATAACGTTTTTTTGGTATAATTTTAAAAATAATCGTCCGAAAAATTTTAAAACTATATTTCTAATTAGATTTTATGAAAATAAAATTATTTAAACAAAATTTACATTTTTTTATAAAGAAATAAAAAAGTTTCTGCAGTTTTTGTGTGATTTTTAAGAAAAACGTTTTTTTGGTATAATTTTAAAAATAATCGACAGAAAAATTTTAAAACTACATTTCTAATTAGATTTCATGAAAATAAAATTATTTAAACAAAATTTACATTTTTTTATAAAGAAATAAAAAAGTTTCTGCAGTTTTTGTGTGATTTTTAAGAAAAACGTTTTTTTGGTATAATTTTAAAAATATTCGTCCGAAAAATTTTAAAACTACATTTCTAATTAGATTTCATGAAAATAAAATTATTTAAATAAAATTTACATTTTTTCATTACGAAATAAAAAAGTTTCTGCAGTTTTTGTGTGATTTTTAAGAAAAACGTTTTTTTGGTATAATTTTAAAAATATTCGTCCGAAATATTTTAAAACTACATTTCTAATTAGATTTCATGAAAATAAAATTATTTAAACAAAATTTACATTTTTTTATAAAGAAATAAAAAAGTTACAGCAGTTTTTGTTTAATTTTTAAGAAAAACGCATTATTTCTAAAAAATAAAGTTTTTTTGGTATAATTTTAAAAATAATCGTCCGAAAAATTTTAAAACTACATTTCTAATTAGATTTCATGAAAATAAAATTATTTAAACAAAATTTACATTTTTTTATAAAAAAATAAAAAAGTTACAGCAGTTTTTGATTGATTTTTAAGAAAAACGCATTATTTCTAAAAAATAACGTTTTTTTTGGTATAATTTTAAAAATAATCGTCCGAGAAATTTTAAAACTATATTTCTAATTAGATTTCATGAAAATAAAATTATTTAAACAAAATTTACATTTTTTTATAAAGAAATAAAAAAGTTTCTGCAGTTTTTGTGTGATTTTTAAGAAAAACGTTTTTTTGGTATAATTTTAAAAATAATCGTCCGAAAAATTTTAAAACTACATTTCTAATTAGATTTCATGAAAATAAAATTATTTAAACAAAATTTACATTTTTTTATAAAGAAATAAAAAAGTTACAGCAGTTTTTGTTTGATTTTTAAGAAAAACGCATTATTTCTAAGAAATAACGTTTTTTTGGTATAATTTTAAAAATAATCGTCCGAAAAATTTTAAAACTACATTTCTAATTAGATTTCATGAAAATAAAATTATTTAAACAAAATTTACATTTTTTTATAAAGAAATAAAAAAGTTACAGCAGTTTTTGTTTGATTTTTAAGAAAAACGCATTATTTCTAAAAAATAACGTTTTTTTGGTATAATTTTAAAAATAATCGACAGAAAAATTTTAAAACTACATTTCTAATTAGATTTCATGAAAATAAAATTATTTAAACAAAATTTACATTTTTTTATAAAGAAATAAAAAAGTTTCTGCAGTTTTTGTGTGATTTTGAAGAAAAACGTTTTTTTGGTATAATTTTAAAAATAATCGTCCGAAAAATTTTAAAACTACATTTCTAATTAGATTTCATGAAAATAAAATTATTTAAATAAAATTTACATTTTTTCATTAAGAAATAAAAAAGTTACAGCAGTTTTTGTTTGATTTTTAAGAAAAACGCATTTTTTCTAAAAAATAACGTTTTTTTTGGTATAATTTTAAAAATAATCGTCCGAAAAATGTTAAAACTACATTTCTAATTAGATTTCATGAAAATAAAATTATTTAAACAAAATTTACATTTTTTTATATAGAAATAAAAAAGTTACAGCAGTTTTTGTTTGATTTTTAAGAAAAACGCATTATTTCTAAAAAATAACGTTTTTTTGATATAATTTTAAAAGTAATCGTCCGAAAAATTTTAAAACTACATTTCTAATTAGATTTCATGAAAATAAAATTATTTAAACAAAATTTACATTTTTTTATAAAGAAATAAAAAAGTTTCTGCTGTTTTTGTGTGATTTTTAAGAAAAACGTTTTTTTGGTATAATTTTAAAAATAATCGACCGAAAAATTTAAAAACTACATTTCTAATTAGATTTCATGAAAATAAAATTATTTAAACAAAATTTACATTTTTTTATAAAGAAATAAAAAAGTTACAGCAGTTTTTGTTTGATTTTTAAGAAAAACGCATTATTTCTAAAAAATAACGTTTTTTTGGTATAATTTTAAAAATAATCGACAGAAAAATTTTAAAACTACATTTCTAATTAGATTTCATGAAAATAAAATTATTTAAACAAAATTTACATTTTTTTATAAAGAAATAAAAAGTTTCTGCAGTTTTTGTGTGATATTTAAGAAAAAGGTTTTTTTGGTATAATTTTAAAAATAATCGTCCGAAAAATTTTAAAACTACATTTCTAATTAGATTTCATGAAAATAAAATTATTTAAATAAAATTTACATTTTTTTATAAAAAAATAAAAAAGTTACAGCAGTTTTTGTTTGATTTTTAAGAAAAACGCATTATTTCTAAAAAATAACGTTTTTTTGGTATAATTTTAAAAATAATCGTCCGAAAAATTTTAAAACTATATTTCTAATTAGATTTCATGAAAATAAAATTATTTAAACAAAATTTACATTTTTTTATAAAGAAATAAAAAAGTTTCTGCAGTTTTTGTGTGATTTTTAAGAAAAACGTTTTATTGGTATAATTTTAAAAATAATCGACCGAAAAATTTTAAAACTACATTTCTAATTAGATTTCATGAAAATAAAATTATTTAAACAAAATTTACATTTTTTTATAAAGAAATAAAAAAGTTACAGCAGTTTTTGTTTGATTTTTAAGAAAAACGCATTATTTCTAAAAAATAACGTTTTTTTGGTATAATTTTAAAAATAATCGTCCGAAAAATTTTAAAACTACATTTCTAATTAGATTTCATGAAAATAAAATTATTTAAACAAAATTTACATTTTTTTATATAGAAATAAAAAAGTTACAGCAGTTTTTGTTTGATTTTTACGAAAAACGCATTATTTCTAAAAAATAACGTTTTTATGATATAATTTTAAAAGTAATCGTCCGAAAAATTTTAAAACTACATTTCTAATTAGATTTCATGAAAATAAAATTATTTAAACAAAATTTACATTTTTTTATAAAGAAATAAAAAAGTTTCTGCTGTTTTTGTGTGATTTTTAAGAAAAACGTTTTTTTGGTATAATTTTAAAAATAATCGACCGAAAAATTTTAAAACTACATTTCTAATTAGATTTCATGAAAATAAAATTATTTAAACAAAATTTACATTTTTTAATAAAGAAATAAAAAAGTTACAGCAGTTTTTGTTTGATTTTTAAGAAAAACGCATTATTTCTAAAAAATAACGTTTTTTTGGTATAATTTTAAAAATAATCGACAGAAAAATTTTAAAACTACATTTCTTATTAGATTTCATGAAAATAAAATTATTTAAACAAAATTTACCTTTTTTTATAAAGAAATAAAAAGTTTCTGCAGTTTTTGTGTGAAGTTTAAGAAAAAGGTTTTTTTGGTATAATTTTAAAAATAATCGTCCGAAAAATATTAAAACTACATTTCTAATTAGATTTCATGAAAATAAAATTATTTAAACAAAATTTACATTTTTTTATAAAAAAATAAAAAAGTTACAGCAGTTTTTGTTTGATTTTTAAGAAAAACGCATTATTTCTAAAAAATAACGTTTTTTTGGTATAATTTTAAAAATAATCGTCCGAAAAATTTTAAAACTATATTTCTAATTAGATTTCATGAAAATAAAATTATTTAAACAAAATTTACATTTTTTTATAAAGAAATAAAAAAGTTTCTGCAGTTTTTGTGTGATTTTTAAGAAAAACGTTTTTTTGGTATAATTTTAAAAATAATCGACCGAAAAATTTTAAAACTACATTTCTAATTAGATTTCATGAAAATAAAATTATTTAAACAAAATTTACATTTTTTTATAAAGAAATAAAAAAGTTACAGCAGTTTTTGTTTGATTTTTAAGAAAAACGCATTATTTCTAAAAAATAACGTTTTTTTGGTATAATTTAAAAAATAATAGACAGAAAAATTTTAAAACTACATTTCTAATTAGATTTCATAAAAATAAAATTATTTAAACAAAATTTACATTTTTTTATAAAGAAATAAAAAAGTTTCTGCAGTTTTTGTGTGATTTTTAAGAAATACGTTTTTTTGGAATAATTTTAAAAATAATCGACCGAAAAATTTTAAAACTACATTTCTAATTAAATTTCATGAAAATAAAATTATTTAAATAAAATTTACATTTTTTTATAAAGAAATGAAAAAGTTACAGCAGTTTTTGTTTGATTTTTAAGAAAAACGCATTATTTCTAAAAAATAACGTTTTTTTGATATAATTTTAAAAGTAATCGTTCGAAAAATTTTAAAACTACATTTCTAATTAGATTTCATGAAAATAAAATTATTTAAACAAAATTTACATTTTTTTATAAAGAAATAAAAAAGTTTCTGCAGTTTTTGTTTGATTTTTAAGAAAAACGCATTATTTCTAAAAAATAACGTTTTTTTGGTATAATTTAAAAAATAATAGATAGAAAAATTTGAAAACTACATTTCTAATTAGATTTCATAAAAATAAAATTATTTAAACAAAATTTACATTTTTTTATAAAGAAATAAAAAAGTTTCTGTAGTTTTTGTGTGATTTTTAAGAAAAACGTTTTTTTGGTATAATTTTAAAAATAATCGACCGAAAAATTTTAAAACTACATTTCTAATTAGATTTCATGAAAATAAAATTATTTAAACAAAATTTACATTTTTTTATAAAGAAATAAAAAAGTTACAGCAGTTTTTGTTTGATTTTTAAGAAAAACGCATTATTTCTAAAAAATAACGTTTTTTTGGTATAATTTAAAAAATAATAGACAGAAAAATTTTAAAACTACATTTCTAATTAGATTTCATAAAAATAAAATTATTTAAACAAAATTTACATTTTTTTATAAAGAAATAAAAAAGTTTCTGCAGTTTTTGTGTGATTTTTAAGAAATACGTTTTTTTGGAATAATTTTAAAAATAATCGACCGAAAAATTTTAAAACTACATTTCTAATTAGATTTCATGAAACTAAAATTATTTAAACAAAATTTACATTTTTTTATAAAGAAATGAAAAAGTTACAGCAGTTTTTGTTTGATTTTTAAGAAAAACGCATTATTTCTAAAAAATAACGTTTTTTTGATATAATTTTAAAAGTAATCGTTCGAAAAATTTTAAAACTACATTTCTAATTAGATTTCATGAAAATAAAATTATTTAAACAAAATTTACATTTTTTTATAAAGAAATAAAAAAGTTTCTACAGTTTTTGTGTGATTTTTAAGAAAAACGTTTTTTTGGTATAATTTTAAAAATAATCGACCGAAAAATTTTAAAACTACATTTCTAATTAGATTTCATGAAAATAAAATTATTTAAACAAAATTTACATTTTTTTATAAAGAAATAAAAAAGTTACAGCAGTTTTTGTTTGATTTTTAAGAAAAACGCATTATTTCTAAAAAATAACGTTTTTTTGGTATAATTTTAAAAATAATCGACAGAAAAATTTTAAAACTACATTTCTAATTAGATTTCATGAAAATAAAATTATTTAAACAAAATTTAAATTTTTTAATAAAGAAATAAAAAAGTTACAGCAGTTTTTTTTGATTTTTAAGAAAAACGCATTATTTCTAAAAAATAACGTTTTTTTGATATAATTTTAAAAATAATCGACAGAAAAATTTTAAAACTACATTTCTAATTAGATATCATGAAAATAAAATTACTTAAACAAAATTTACATTTTTTTATAAAGAAATAAAAAAGTTTCTGCAGTTTTTGTGTGATTTTTAAGAAAAATGTTTTTTTGGTATAATTTTAAAAATAATCGTCCGAGAAATTTTAAAACTACATTTCTAATTAGATTTCATGAAAATAAAATTATTTAAACAAAGTTTACATTTTCTTATAAAGAAATAAAAAAGTTACAGCAGTTTTTGTTTGATTTTTAAGAAAAACGCATTATTTCTAAAATATAACGTTTTTTTGGTATAATTTTAAAAATAATCGACAGAAAAATTTTAAAAATACATTTCTAATTAGATATCATAAAAATAAAATTACTTAAACAAAATTTACATTTTTTTATAAAGAAATAAAAAAGTTTCTGCAGTTTTTGTGTGATTTTTAATAAAAATGTTTTTTTGGTATAATTTTAAAAATAATCGTCCGAAAAATTTTAAAACTACATTTCTAATTAGATTTCATGAAAATAAAATTATTTAAACAAAATTTACATTTTTTTATAAAGAAATAAAAAAGTTACAGCAGTTTTTGTTTGATTTTTAAGAAAAACGCATTATTTCTAAAAAATAACGTTTTTTGGTATAATTTTAAAAATAATCGTCCGAAAAATTTTAAAACTATATTTCTATTTAGATTTCATGAAAATAAAATTATTTAAACAAAATTTACATTTTTTTATAAAGAAATAAAAAAGTTTCTGCAGTTTTTGTGTGATTTTTAAGAAAAACGTTTTTTTGGTATAATTTTAAAAATAATCGTCCGAAAAATTTTAAAACTACATTTCTAATTAGATTTCATGAAAATAAAATTATTTAAACAAAATTTACATTTTTTTATTAAGAAATAAAAAAGTTACAGCAGTTTTTGTTTGATTTTTAAGAAAAACGCATTATTTCTAAAAAATAACGTTTTTTTGGTATAATTTTAAAAATAATCGTCCGAAAAATTTTAAAACTACATTTCTAATTAGATTTCATGAAAATAAAATTATTTAAACAAAATTTACATTTTTTTATAAAGAAATAAAAAAGTTTCTGCAGTTTTTGTGTGATTTTTAAGAAAAAGGTTTTTTTGGTATAATTTTAAAAATAATCGACCGAAAAATTTTAAAACTACATTTCTAATTAGATTTCATGAAAATAAAATTATTTAAACAAAATTTACATTTTTTTATAAAGAAATAAAAAAGTTACAGCAGTTTTTGTTTGATTTTTAAGAAAAACGCATTATTTCTAAAAAATAACGTTTTTTTGGTATAATTTTAAAAATAATCGACAGAAAAATTTTAAAACTACATTTCTAATTAGATTTCATGAAAATAAAATTATTTAAACAAAATTTACATTTTTTTATAAAGAAATAAAAAAGTTACAGCAGTTTTTGTTTGATTTTTAAGAAAAACGCATTATTTCTAAAAAATAACGTTTTTTTGGTATAATTTTAAAAATAATCGACAGAAAAATTTTAAAACTACATTTCTAATTAGATTTCATGAAAATAAAATTATTTAAACAAAATTTACATTTTTTTATAAAGAAATAAAAAAGTTTCTGCAGTTTTTGTGTGATTTTTAAGAAAAACGCATTATTTCTAAAAAATAAAGTTTTTTTGGTATAATTTTAAAAATAATCGTCCGAAAAATTTTAAAACTACATTTCTAATTAGATTTCATGAAAATAAAATTATTTAAACAAAATTTACATTTTTTTATAAAGAAATAAAAAAGTTTCTACAGTTTTTGTGTGATTTTTAAGAAAAACGTTTTTTTGGTATAATTTTAAAAATAATCGACCGAAAAATTTTAAAACTACATTTCTAATTAGATTTCATGAAAATAAAATTATTTAAACAAAATTTACATTTTTTTATAAAGAAATAAAAAAGTTACAGCAGTTTTTGTTTGATTTTTAAGAAAAACGCATTATTTCTAAAAAATAACGTTTTTTTGGTATAATTTTAAAAATAATCGACAGAAAAATTTTAAAACTACATTTCTAATTAGATTTCATGAAAATAAAATTATTTAAACAAAATTTACATTTTTTTATAAAGAAATAAAAAAGTTACAGCAGTTTTTGTTTGATTTTTAAGAAAAACGCATTATTTCTAAAAAATAACGTTTTTTTGGTATAATTTTAAAAATAATCGACAGAAAAATTTTAAAACTACATTTCTAATTAGATTTCATGAAAATAAAATTATTTAAACAAAATTTACATTTTTTTATAAAGAAATAAAAAAGTTACAGCAGTTTTTGTTTGATTTTTAAGAAAAACGCATTATTTCTAAAAAATAACGTTTTTTTGGTATAATTTTAAAAATAATCGACAGAAAAATTTTAAAACTACATTTCTAATTAGATTTCATGAAAATAAAATTATTTAAACAAAATTTACATTTTTTTATAAAGAAATAAAAAAGTTACAGCAGTTTTTTTTGATTTTTAAGAAAAACGCATTATTTCTAAAAAATAACGTTTTTTTGATATAATTTTAAAAATAATCGACAGAAAAATTTTAAAACTACATTTCTAATTAGATATCATGAAAATAAAATTATTTAAACAAAATTTACATTTTTTTATAAAGAAATAAAAAAGTTTCTGCAGTTTTTGTGTGATTTTTAAGAAAAATGTTTTTTTGGTATAATTTTAAAAATAATCGTCCGAGAAATTTTAAAACTACATTTCTAATTAGATTTCATGAAAATAAAATTATTTAAACAAAATTTACATTTTTTTATAAAGAAATAAAAAAGTTACAGCAGTTTTTGTTTGATTTTTAAGAAAAACGCATTATTTCTAAAATATAACGTTTTTTTGGTATAATTTTAAAAATAATCGACAGAAAAATTTTAAAAATACATTTCTAATTAGATATCATAAAAATAAAATTACTTAAACAAAATTTACATTTTTTTATAAAGAAATAAAAAAGTTTCTGCAGTTTTTGTGTGATTTTTAAGAAAAATGTTTTTTTGGTATAATTTTAAAAATAATCGTCCGAAAAATTTTAAAACTACATTTCTAATTAGATTTCATGAAAATAAAATTATTTAAACAAAATTTACATTTTTTTATAAAGAAATAAAAAAGTTACAGCAGTTTTTGTTTGATTTTTAAGAAAAACGCATTATTTCTAAAAAATAACGTTTTTTGGTATAATTTTAAAAATAATCGTCCGAAAAATTTTAAAACTATATTTCTATTTAGATTTCATGAAAATAAAATTATTTAAACAAAATTTACATTTTTTTATAAAGAAATAAAAAAGTTTCTGCAGTTTTTGTGTGATTTTTAAGAAAAACGTTTTTTTGGTATAATTTTAAAAATAATCGTCCGAAAAATTTTAAAACTACATTTCTAATTAGATTTCATGAAAATAAAATTATTTAAATAAAATTTACATTTTTTTATAAAGAAATAAAAAATTTCTGCAGTTTTTGTGTGATTTTTAAGAAAAACGTTTTTTTGGTATAATTTTAAAAATAATCGTCCGAAAAATTTTAAAACTACGTTTCTAATTAGATTTCATGAAAATAAAATTATTTAAACAAAATTTACATTTTTTTATAAAGAAATAAAAAAGTTACAGCAGTTTTTGTTTGATTTTTAAGAAAAACGCATTATTTCTAAAAAATAAAGTTTTTTTGGTATAATTTTAAAAATAATCGTCCGAAAAATTTTAAAACTACATTTCTAATTAGATTTCATGAAAATAAAATTATTTAAACAAAATTTACATTTTTTTATAAAAAAATAAAAAAGTTACAGCAGTTTTTGTTTGATTTTTAAGAAAAACGCATTATTTCTAAAAAATAACGTTTTTTTGGTATAATTTTAAAAATAATCGTCCGAAAAATTTTAAAACTATATTTCTAATTAGATTTCATGAAAATAAAATTATTTAAACAAAATTTACATTTTTTTATAAAGAAATAAAAAAGTTTCTGCAGTTTTTGTGTGATTTTTAAGAAAAACGTTTTTTTGGTATAATTTTAAAAATAATCGTCCGAAAAATTTTAAAACTACATTTCTAATTAGATTTCATGAAAATAAAATTATTTAAACAAAATTTACATTTTTTTATTAAGAAATAAAAAAGTTACAGCAGTTTTTGTTTGATTTTTAAGAAAAACGCATTATTTCTAAAAAATAACGTTTTTTTGGTATAATTTTAAAAATAATCGTCCGAAAAATTTTAAAACTACATTTCTAATTAGATTTCATGAAAATAAAATTATTTAAACAAAATTTACATTTTTTTATAAAGAAATAAAAAAGTTTCTGCAGTTTTTGTGTGATTTTTAAGAAAAAGGTTTTTTTGGTATAATTTTAAAAATAATCGACCGAAAAATTTTAAAACTACATTTCTAATTAGATTTCATGAAAATAAAATTATTTAAACAAAATTTACATTTTTTTATAAAGAAATAAAAAAGTTACAGCAGTTTTTGTTTGATTTTTAAGAAAAACGCATTATTTCTAAAAAATAACGTTTTTTTGGTATAATTTTATAAATAATCGACAGAAAAATTTTAAAACTACATTTCTAATTAGATTTCATGAAAATAAAATTATTTAAACAAAATTTACATTTTTTTATAAAGAAATAAAAAAGTTACAGCAGTTTTTGTTTGATTTTTAAGAAAAACGCATTATTTCTAAAAAATAACGTTTTTTTGGTATAATTTTAAAAATAATCGACAGAAAAATTTTAAAACTACATTTCTAATTAGATTTCATGAAAATAAAATTATTTAAACAAAATTTACATTTTTTTATAAAGAAATAAAAAAGTTTCTGCAGTTTTTGTGTGATTTTTAAGAAAAACGCATTATTTCTAAAAAATAAAGTTTTTTTGGTATAATTTTAAAAATAATCGTCCGAAAAATTTTAAAACTACATTTCTAATTAGATTTCATGAAAATAAAATTATTTAAACAAAATTTACATTTTTTTATAAAGAAATAAAAAAGTTTCTACAGTTTTTGTGTGATTTTTAAGAAAAACGTTTTTTTGGTATAATTTTAAAAATAATCGACCGAAAAATTTTAAAACTACATTTCTAATTAGATTTCATGAAAATAAAATTATTTAAACAAAATTTACATTTTTTTATAAAGAAATAAAAAAGTTACAGCAGTTTTTGTTTGATTTTTAAGAAAAACGCATTATTTCTAAAAAATAACGTTTTTTTGGTATAATTTTAAAAATAATCGACAGAAAAATTTTAAAACTACATTTCTAATTAGATTTCATGAAAATAAAATTATTTAAACAAAATTTACATTTTTTTATAAAGAAATAAAAAAGTTACAGCAGTTTTTGTTTGATTTTTAAGAAAAACGCATTATTTCTAAAAAATAACGTTTTTTTGGTATAATTTTAAAAATAATCGACAGAAAAATTTTAAAACTACATTTCTAATTAGATTTCATGAAAATAAAATTATTTAAACAAAATTTACATTTTTTTATAAAGAAATAAAAAAGTTACAGCAGTTTTTGTTTGATTTTTAAGAAAAACGCATTATTTCTAAAAAATAACGTTTTTTGGTATAATTTTAAAAATAATCGACAGAAAAATTTTAAAACTACATTTCTAATTAGATTTCATGAAAATAAAATTATTTAAACAAAATTTACATTTTTTTATAAAGAAATAAAAAAGTTACAGCAGTTTTTTTTGATTTTTAAGAAAAACGCATTATTTCTAAAAAATAACGTTTTTTTGATATAATTTTAAAAGTAATCGACAGAAAAATTTTAAAACTACATTTCTAATTAGATATCATGAAAATAAAATTACTTAAACAAAATTTACATTTTTTTATAAAGAAATAAAAAAGTTTCTGCAGTTTTTGTGTGATTTTTAAGAAAAATGTTTTTTTGGTATAATTTTAAAAATAATCGTCCGAGAAATTTTAAAACTACATTTCTAATTAGATTTCATGAAAATAAAATTATTTAAACAAAATTTACATTTTTTTATAAAGAAATAAAAAAGTTACAGCAGTTTTTGTTTGATTTTTAAGAAAAACGCATTATTTCTAAAATATAACGTTTTTTTGGTATAATTTTAAAAATAATCGACAGAAAAATTTTAAAAATACATTTCTAATTAGATATCATAAAAATAAAATTACTTAAACAAAATTTACATTTTTTTATAAAGAAATAAAAAAGTTTCTGCAGTTTTTGTGTGATTTTTAAGAAAAATGTTTTTTTGGTATAATTTTAAAAATAATCGTCCGAAAAATTTTAAAACTACATTTCTAATTAGATTTCATGAAAATAAAATTATTTAAACAAAATTTACATTTTTTTATAAAGAAATAAAAAAGTTACAGCAGTTTTTGTTTGATTTTTAAGAAAAACGCATTATTTCTAAAAAATAACGTTTTTTGGTATAATTTTAAAAATAATCGTCCGAAAAATTTTAAAACTATATTTCTATTTAGATTTCATGAAAATAAAATTATTTAAACAAAATTTACATTTTTTTATAAAGAAATAAAAAAGTTTCTGCAGTTTTTGTGTGATTTTTAAGAAAAACGTTTTTTTGGTATAATTTTAAAAATAATCGTCCGAAAAATTTTAAAACTACATTTCTAATTAGATTTCATGAAAATAAAATTATTTAAACAAAATTTACATTTTTTTATAAAGAAATAAAAAATTTCTGCAGTTTTTGTGTGATTTTTAAGAAAAACGTTTTTTTGGTATAATTTTAAAAATAATCGTCCGAAAAATTTTAAAACTACGTTTCTAATTAGATTTCATGAAAATAAAATTATTTAAACAAAATTTACATTTTTTTATAAAGAAATAAAAAAGTTACAGCAGTTTTTGTTTGATTTTTAAGAAAAACGCATTATTTCTAAAAAATAAAGTTTTTTTGGTATAATTTTAAAAATAATCGTCCGAAAAATTTTAAAACTACATTTCTAATTAGATTTCATGAAAATAAAATTATTTAAACAAAATTTACATTTTTTTATAAAAAAATAAAAAAGTTACAGCAGTTTTTGTTTGATTTTTAAGAAAAACGCATTATTTCTAAAAAATAACGTTTTTTTGGTATAATTTTAAAAATAATCGTCCGAAAAATTTTAAAACTATATTTCTAATTAGATTTCATGAAAATAAAATTATTTAAACAAAATTTACATTTTTTTATAAAGAAATAAAAAAGTTTCTGCAGTTTTTGTGTGATTTTTAAGAAAAACGTTTTTTTTGGTATAATTTTAAAAATAATCGTCCGAAAAATTTTAAAACTACATTTCTAATTAGATTTCATGAAAATAAAATTATTTAAACAAAATTTACATTTTTTTATTAAGAAATAAAAAAGTTACAGCAGTTTTTGTTTGATTTTTAAGAAAAACGCATTATTTCTAAAAAATAACGTTTTTTTTGGTATAATTTTAAAAATAATCGTCCGAAAAATTTTAAAACTATATTTCTAATTAGATTTCATGAAAATAAAATTATTTAAACAAAATTTACATTTTTTTATAAAGAAATAAAAAAGTTTCTGCAGTTTTTGTGTGATTTTTAAGAAAAACGTTTTTTTGGTATAATTTTAAAAATAATCGTCCGAAAAATTTTAAAACTACATTTCTAATTAGATTTCATGAAAATAAAATTATTTAAACAAAATTTACATTTTTTTATAAAGAAATAAAAAAGTTTCTACAGTTTTTGTGTGATTTTTAAGAAAAACGTTTTTTTGGTATAATTTTAAAAATAATCGACCGAAAAATTTTAAAACTACATTTCTAATTAGATTTCATGAAAATAAAATTATTTAAACAAAATTTACATTTTTTTATAAAGAAATAAAAAAGTTACAGCAGTTTTTGTTTGATTTTTAAGAAAAACGCATTATTTCTAAAAAATAACGTTTTTTTGGTATAATTTTAAAAATAATCGACAGAAAAATTTTAAAACTACATTTCTAATTAGATTTCATGAAAATAAAATTATTTAAACAAAATTTACATTTTTTTATAAAGAAATAAAAAAGTTACAGCAGTTTTTGTTTGATTTTTAAGAAAAACGCATTATTTCTAAAAAATAACGTTTTTTTGGTATAATTTTAAAAATAATCGACAGAAAAATTTTAAAACTACATTTCTAATTAGATTTCATGAAAATAAAATTATTTAAACAAAATTTACATTTTTTTATAAAGAAATAAAAAAGTTACAGCAGTTTTTGTTTGATTTTTAAGAAAAACGCATTATTTCTAAAAAATAACGTTTTTTTGGTATAATTTTAAAAATAATCGACAGAAAAATTTTAAAACTACATTTCTAATTAGATTTCATGAAAATAAAATTATTTAAACAAAATTTACATTTTTTTATAAAGAAATAAAAAAGTTACAGCAGTTTTTTTTGATTTTTAAGAAAAACGCATTATTTCTAAAAAATAACGTTTTTTTGATATAATTTTAAAAATAATCGACAGAAAAATTTTAAAACTACATTTCTAATTAGATATCATGAAAATAAAATTATTTAAACAAAATTTACATTTTTTTATAAAGAAATAAAAAAGTTTCTGCAGTTTTTGTGTGATTTTTAAGAAAAATGTTTTTTTGGTATAATTTTAAAAATAATCGTCCGAGAAATTTTAAAACTACATTTCTAATTAGATTTCATGAAAATAAAATTATTTAAACAAAATTTACATTTTTTTATAAAGAAATAAAAAAGTTACAGCAGTTTTTGTTTGATTTTTAAGAAAAACGCATTATTTCTAAAATATAACGTTTTTTTGGTATAATTTTAAAAATAATCGACAGAAAAATTTTAAAAATACATTTCTAATTAGATATCATAAAAATAAAATTACTTAAACAAAATTTACATTTTTTTATAAAGAAATAAAAAAGTTTCTGCAGTTTTTGTGTGATTTTTAAGAAAAATGTTTTTTTGGTATAATTTTAAAAATAATCGTCCGAAAAATTTTAAAACTACATTTCTAATTAGATTTCATGAAAATAAAATTATTTAAACAAAATTTACATTTTTTTATAAAGAAATAAAAAAGTTACAGCAGTTTTTGTTTGATTTTTAAGAAAAACGCATTATTTCTAAAAAATAACGTTTTTTGGTATAATTTTAAAAATAATCGTCCGAAAAATTTTAAAACTATATTTCTATTTAGATTTCATGAAAATAAAATTATTTAAACAAAATTTACATTTTTTTATAAAGAAATAAAAAAGTTTCTGCAGTTTTTGTGTGATTTTTAAGAAAAACGTTTTTTTGGTATAATTTTAAAAATAATCGTCCGAAAAATTTTAAAACTACATTTCTAATTAGATTTCATGAAAATAAAATTATTTAAATAAAATTTACATTTTTTTATAAAGAAATAAAAAATTTCTGCAGTTTTTGTGTGATTTTTAAGAAAAACGTTTTTTTGGTATAATTTTAAAAATAATCGTCCGAAAAATTTTAAAACTACGTTTCTAATTAGATTTCATGAAAATAAAATTATTTAAACAAAATTTACATTTTTTTATAAAGAAATAAAAAAGTTACAGCAGTTTTTGTTTGATTTTTAAGAAAAACGCATTATTTCTAAAAAATAAAGTTTTTTTGGTATAATTTTAAAAATAATCGTCCGAAAAATTTTAAAACTACATTTCTAATTAGATTTCATGAAAATAAAATTATTTAAACAAAATTTACATTTTTTTATAAAAAAATAAAAAAGTTACAGCAGTTTTTGTTTGATTTTTAAGAAAAACGCATTATTTCTAAAAAATAACGTTTTTTTGGTATAATTTTAAAAATAATCGTCCGAAAAATTTTAAAACTATATTTCTAATTAGATTTCATGAAAATAAAATTATTTAAACAAAATTTACATTTTTTTATAAAGAAATAAAAAAGTTTCTGCAGTTTTTGTGTGATTTTTAAGAAAAACGTTTTTTTGGTATAATTTTAAAAATAATCGTCCGAAAAATTTTAAAACTACATTTCTAATTAGATTTCATGAAAATAAAATTATTTAAACAAAATTTACATTTTTTTATTAAGAAATAAAAAAGTTACAGCAGTTTTTGTTTGATTTTTAAGAAAAACGCATTATTTCTAAAAAATAACGTTTTTTTGGTATAATTTTAAAAATAATCGTCCGAAAAATTTTAAAACTACATTTCTAATTAGATTTCATGAAAATAAAATTATTTAAACAAAATTTACATTTTTTTATAAAGAAATAAAAAAGTTTCTGCAGTTTTTGTGTGATTTTTAAGAAAAAGGTTTTTTTGGTATAATTTTAAAAATAATCGACCGAAAAATTTTAAAACTACATTTCTAATTAGATTTCATGAAAATAAAATTATTTAAACAAAATTTACATTTTTTTATAAAGAAATAAAAAAGTTACAGCAGTTTTTGTTTGATTTTTAAGAAAAACGCATTATTTCTAAAAAATAACGTTTTTTTGGTATAATTTTATAAATAATCGACAGAAAAATTTTAAAACTACATTTCTAATTAGATTTCATGAAAATAAAATTATTTAAACAAAATTTACATTTTTTTATAAAGAAATAAAAAAGTTACAGCAGTTTTTGTTTGATTTTTAAGAAAAACGCATTATTTCTAAAAAATAACGTTTTTTTGGTATAATTTTAAAAATAATCGACAGAAAAATTTTAAAACTACATTTCTAATTAGATTTCATGAAAATAAAATTATTTAAACAAAATTTACATTTTTTTATAAAGAAATAAAAAAGTTTCTGCAGTTTTTGTGTGATTTTTAAGAAAAACGCATTATTTCTAAAAAATAAAGTTTTTTTGGTATAATTTTAAAAATAATCGTCCGAAAAATTTTAAAACTACATTTCTAATTAGATTTCATGAAAATAAAATTATTTAAACAAAATTTACATTTTTTTATAAAGAAATAAAAAAGTTTCTACAGTTTTTGTGTGATTTTTAAGAAAAACGTTTTTTTGGTATAATTTTAAAAATAATCGACCGAAAAATTTTAAAACTACATTTCTAATTAGATTTCATGAAAATAAAATTATTTAAACAAAATTTACATTTTTTTATAAAGAAATAAAAAAGTTACAGCAGTTTTTGTTTGATTTTTAAGAAAAACGCATTATTTCTAAAAAATAACGTTTTTTTGGTATAATTTTAAAAATAATCGACAGAAAAATTTTAAAACTACATTTCTAATTAGATTTCATGAAAATAAAATTATTTAAACAAAATTTACATTTTTTTATAAAGAAATAAAAAAGTTACAGCAGTTTTTGTTTGATTTTTAAGAAAAACGCATTATTTCTAAAAAATAACGTTTTTTTGGTATAATTTTAAAAATAATCGACAGAAAAATTTTAAAACTACATTTCTAATTAGATTTCATGAAAATAAAATTATTTAAACAAAATTTACATTTTTTTATAAAGAAATAAAAAAGTTACAGCAGTTTTTGTTTGATTTTTAAGAAAAACGCATTATTTCTAAAAAATAACGTTTTTTGGTATAATTTTAAAAATAATCGACAGAAAAATTTTAAAACTACATTTCTAATTAGATTTCATGAAAATAAAATTATTTAAACAAAATTTACATTTTTTTATAAAGAAATAAAAAAGTTACAGCAGTTTTTTTTGATTTTTAAGAAAAACGCATTATTTCTAAAAAATAACGTTTTTTTGATATAATTTTAAAAATAATCGACAGAAAAATTTTAAAACTACATTTCTAATTAGATATCATGAAAATAAAATTACTTAAACAAAATTTACATTTTTTTATAAAGAAATAAAAAAGTTTCTGCAGTTTTTGTGTGATTTTTAAGAAAAATGTTTTTTTGGTATAATTTTAAAAATAATCGTCCGAGAAATTTTAAAACTACATTTCTAATTAGATTTCATGAAAATAAAATTATTTAAACAAAATTTACATTTTTTTATAAAGAAATAAAAAAGTTACAGCAGTTTTTGTTTGATTTTTAAGAAAAACGCATTATTTCTAAAATATAACGTTTTTTTGGTATAATTTTAAAAATAATCGACAGAAAAATTTTAAAAATACATTTCTAATTAGATATCATAAAAATAAAATTACTTAAACAAAATTTACATTTTTTTATAAAGAAATAAAAAAGTTTCTGCAGTTTTTGTGTGATTTTTAAGAAAAATGTTTTTTTGGTATAATTTTAAAAATAATCGTCCGAAAAATTTTAAAACTACATTTCTAATTAGATTTCATGAAAATAAAATTATTTAAACAAAATTTACATTTTTTTATAAAGAAATAAAAAAGTTACAGCAGTTTTTGTTTGATTTTTAAGAAAAACGCATTATTTCTAAAAAATAACGTTTTTTGGTATAATTTTAAAAATAATCGTCCGAAAAATTTTAAAACTATATTTCTATTTAGATTTCATGAAAATAAAATTATTTAAACAAAATTTACATTTTTTTATAAAGAAATAAAAAAGTTTCTGCAGTTTTTGTGTGATTTTTAAGAAAAACGTTTTTTTGGTATAATTTTAAAAATAATCGTCCGAAAAATTTTAAAACTACATTTCTAATTAGATTTCATGAAAATAAAATTATTTAAACAAAATTTACATTTTTTTATAAAGAAATAAAAAATTTCTGCAGTTTTTGTGTGATTTTTAAGAAAAACGTTTTTTTGGTATAATTTTAAAAATAATCGTCCGAAAAATTTTAAAACTACGTTTCTAATTAGATTTCATGAAAATAAAATTATTTAAACAAAATTTACATTTTTTTATAAAGAAATAAAAAAGTTACAGCAGTTTTTGTTTGATTTTTAAGAAAAACGCATTATTTCTAAAAAATAAAGTTTTTTTGGTATAATTTTAAAAATAATCGTCCGAAAAATTTTAAAACTACATTTCTAATTAGATTTCATGAAAATAAAATTATTTAAACAAAATTTACATTTTTTTATAAAAAAATAAAAAAGTTACAGCAGTTTTTGTTTGATTTTTAAGAAAAACGCATTATTTCTAAAAAATAACGTTTTTTTGGTATAATTTTAAAAATAATCGTCCGAAAAATTTTAAAACTATATTTCTAATTAGATTTCATGAAAATAAAATTATTTAAACAAAATTTACATTTTTTTATAAAGAAATAAAAAAGTTTCTGCAGTTTTTGTGTGATTTTTAAGAAAAACGTTTTTTTGGTATAATTTTAAAAATAATCGTCCGAAAAATTTTAAAACTACATTTCTAATTAGATTTCATGAAAATAAAATTATTTAAACAAAATTTACATTTTTTTATTAAGAAATAAAAAAGTTACAGCAGTTTTTGTTTGATTTTTAAGAAAAACGCATTATTTCTAAAAAATAACGTTTTTTTGGTATAATTTTAAAAATAATCGTCCGAAAAATTTTAAAACTACATTTCTAATTAGATTTCATGAAAATAAAATTATTTAAACAAAATTTACATTTTTTTATAAAGAAATAAAAAAGTTTCTGCAGTTTTTGTGTGATTTTTAAGAAAAAGGTTTTTTTGGTATAATTTTAAAAATAATCGACCGAAAAATTTTAAAACTACATTTCTAATTAGATTTCATGAAAATAAAATTATTTAAACAAAATTTACATTTTTTTATAAAGAAATAAAAAAGTTACAGCAGTTTTTGTTTGATTTTTAAGAAAAACGCATTATTTCTAAAAAATAACGTTTTTTGGTATAATTTTAAAAATAATCGACAGAAAAATTTTAAAACTACATTTCTAATTAGATTTCATGAAAATAAAATTATTTAAACAAAATTTACATTTTTTTATAAAGAAATAAAAAAGTTACAGCAGTTTTTGTTTGATTTTTAAGAAAAACGCATTATTTCTAAAAAATAACGTTTTTTTGGTATAATTTTAAAAATAATCGACAGAAAAATTTTAAAACTACATTTCTAATTAGATTTCATGAAAATAAAATTATTTAAACAAAATTTACATTTTTTTATAAAGAAATAAAAAAGTTTCTGCAGTTTTTGTGTGATTTTTAAGAAAAACCCATTATTTCTAAAAAATAAAGTTTTTTTGGTATAATTTTAAAAATAATCGTCCGAAAAATTTTAAAACTACATTTCTAATTAGATTTCATGAAAATAAAATTATTTAACCAAAATTTACATTTTTTTATAAAGAAATAAAAAAGTTTTTGCAGTTTTTTTGTGATTTTTAAGAAAAACGTTTTTTTGGTATAATTTTAAAAATAATCGTCCGAAAAAATTTAAAACTACATTTCTAATTATATTTCATGAAAATAAAAATATTTAAACAAAATTTACATTTTTTTATAAAGAAATGAAAAAGTTACAGCAGTTTTTGTTTGATTTTTAAGAAAAACGCATTATTTCTAAAAAATAACGTTTTTTTGGTATAATTTTAAAAATAATCGACAGAAAAATTTTAAAACTACATTTCTAATTAGATTTCATGAAAATAAAATTATTTAAACAAAATTTACATTTTTTTATAAAGAAATAAAAAAGTTTTTGCAGTTTTTTTGTGATTTTTAAGAAAAACGTTTTTTTGGTATAATTTAAAAAATAATCGACCGAAAAATATTAAAACTACATTTCTAATTAGATTTCATGAAAATGAAACTATTTAAATAAAATTTACATTTTTTTATAAAGAAATAAAAAAGTTACAGCAGTTTTTGTTTTATTTTTAAGAAAAACGCATTATTTCTAAAAAATAACGTTTTTTTGGTATAATTTTAAAAATAATCGACAGAAAAATTTTAAAACTACATTTCTAATTAGATTTCATGAAAATAAAATTATTTAAACAAAATTTACATTTTTTTATAAAGAAATAAAAAAGTTTCTGCAGTTTTTGTGTGATTTTTAAGAAAAACGTTTTTTTGGTATAATTTTAAAAATAATCGTCCGAAAAATTTTAAAACTACATTTCTAATTAGATTTCATAAAAATAAAATTATTTAAACAAAATTTACATTTTTTTATAAAGAAATAAAAAAGTTTCTGCAGTTTTTGTGTGATTTTTAAGAAATCCGTTTTTTTGGAATAATTTTAAAAATAATCGACCGAAAAATTTTAAAACTACATTTCTAATTAGATTTCATGAAACTAAAATTATTTAAACAAAATTTACATTTTTTTATAAAGAAATGAAAAAGTTACAGCAGTTTTTGTTTGATTTTTAAGAAAAACGCATTATTTCTAAAAAATAACGTTTTTTTGATATAATTTTAAAAGTAATCGTTCGAAAAATTTTAAAACTACATTTCTAATTAGATTTCATGAAAATAAAATTATTTAAACAAAATTTACATTTTTTTATAAAGAAATAAAAAAGTTTCTACAGTTTTTGTGTGATTTTTAAGAAAAACGTTTTTTTGGTATAATTTTAAAAATAATCGACCGAAAAATTTTAAAACTACATTTCTAATTAGATTTCATGAAAATAAAATTATTTAAACAAAATTTACATTTTTTTATAAAGAAATAAAAAAGTTACAGCAGTTTTTGTTTGATTTTTAAGAAAAACGCATTATTTCTAAAAAATAACGTTTTTTTGGTATAATTTTAAAAATAATCGACAGAAAAATTTTAAAACTACATTTCTAATTAGATTTCATGAAAATAAAATTATTTAAACAAAATTTACATTTTTTTATAAAGAAATAAAAAAGTTACAGCAGTTTTTTTTGATTTTTAAGAAAAACGCATTATTTCTAAAAAATAACGTTTTTTTGATATAATTTTAAAAATAATCGACAGAAAAATTTTAAAACTACATTTCTAATTAGATATCATGAAAATAAAATTACTTAAACAAAATTTACATTTTTTTATAAAGAAATAAAAAAGTTTCTGCAGTTTTTGTGTGATTTTTAAGAAAAATGTTTTTTTGGTATAATTTTAAAAATAATCGTCCGAGAAATTTTAAAACTACATTTCTAATTAGATTTCATGAAAATAAAATTATTTAAACAAAATTTACATTTTTTTATAAAGAAATAAAAAAGTTACAGCAGTTTTTGTTTGATTTTTAAGAAAAACGCATTATTTCTAAAATATAACGTTTTTTTGGTATAATTTTAAAAATAATCGACAGAAAAATTTTAAAACTACATTTCTAATTAGATATCATGAAAATAAAATTACTTAAACAAAATTTACATTTTTTTATAAAGAAATATAAAAGTTTCTGCAGTTTTTGTGTGATTTTTAAGAAAAATGTTTTTTTGGTATAATTTTAAAAATAATCGTCCGAAAAATTTTAAAACTACATTTCTAATTAGATTTCATGAAAATAAAATTATTTAAACAAAATTTACATTTTTTTATAAAGAAATAAAAAAGTTACAGCAGTTTTTGTTTGATTTTTAAGAAAAACGCATTATTTCTAAAAAATAACGTTTTTTGGTATAATTTTAAAAATAATCGTCCGAAAAATTTTAAACCTATATTTCTATTTAGATTTCATGAAAATAAAATTATTTAAACAAAATTTACATTTTTTTATAAAGAAATAAAAAAGTTTCTGCAGTTTTTGTGTGATTTTTAAGAAAAACGTTTTTTTGGTATAATTTTAAAAATAATCGTCCGAAAAATTTTAAAACTACATTTCTAATTAGATTTCATGAAAATAAAATTATTTAAATAAAATTTACATTTTTTTATAAAGAAATAAAAAAGTTTCTGCAGTTTTTGTGTGATTTTTAAGAAAAACGTTTTTTTGGTATAATTTTAAAAATAATCGTCCGAAAAATTTTAAAACTACATTTCTAATTAGATATCATGAAAATAAAATTATTTAAACAAAATTTACATTTTTTTATAAAGAAATAAAAAAGTTTCTGCAGTTTTTGTGTGATTTTTAAGAAAAAGGTTTTTTTGGTATAATTTTAAAAATAATCGACCGAAAAATTTTAAAACTACATTTCTAATTAGATTTCATGAAAATAAAATTATTTAAACAAAATTTACATTTTTTTATAAAGAAATAAAAAAGTTACAGCAGTTTTTGTTTGATTTTTAAGAAAAACGCATTATTTCTAAAAAATAACGTTTTTTTGGTATAATTTTAAAAATAATCGACAGAAAAATTTTAAAACTACATTTCTAATTAGATTTCATGAAAATAAAATTATTTAAACAAAATTTACATTTTTTTATAAAGAAATAAAAAAGTTACAGCAGTTTTTGTTTGATTTTTAAGAAAAACGCATTATTTCTAAAAAATAACGTTTTTTTGGTATAATTTTAAAAATAATCGACAGAAAAATTTTAAAACTACATTTCTAATTAGATTTCATGAAAATAAAATTATTTAAACAAAATTTACATTTTTTTATAAAAAATTAAAAAGTTTCTGCAGTTTTTGTGTGATTTTTAGAAAAATGTTTTTTTGGTATAATTTTAAAAATAATCGTCCGAAAAATTTTAAAACTACATTTCTAATTAGATTTCATGAAAATAAAAATATTTAAACAAAATTTACATTTTTTTATAAAGAAATGAAAAAGTTACAGCAGTTTTTGTTTGATTTTTAAGAAAAACGCATTATTTCTAAAAAATAAAGTTTTTTTGGTATAATTTTAAAAATAATCGTCCGAAAAATTTTAAAACTACATTTCTAATTAGATTTCATGCAAATAAAATTACTTAAACAAAATTTACATTTTTTTATAAAGAAATAAAAAAGTTTTTGCAGTTTTTTTGTGATTTTTAAGAAAAACGTTTTTTTGGTATAATTTAAAAAATAATCGACCGAAAAATTTTAAAACTACATTTCTAATTAGATTTCATGAAAATGAAACTATTTAAACAAAATTTACATTTTTTTATAAAGAAATAAAAAAGTTACAGCAGTTTTTGTTTGATTTTTAAGAAAAACGCATTATTTCTAAAAAATAACGTTTTTTTGGTATAATTTTAAAAATAATCGACAGAAAAATTTTAAAACTACATTTCTAATTAGATTTCATAAAAATAAAATTATTTAAACAAAATTTACATTTTTTTATAAAGAAATAAAAAAGTTTCTGCAGTTTTTGTGTGATTTTTAAGAAAAACGTTTTTTTGGTATAATTTTAAAAATAATCGTCCGAAAAATTTTAAAACTACATTTCTAATTAGATTTCATGAAAATAAAATTATTTAAACAAAATTTACAGTTTTTTATTAAGAAATAAAAAAGTTACAGCAGTTTTTGTTTGATTTTTAAGAAAAACGCATTATTTCTAAAAAATAACGTTTTTTTGGTATAATTTTAAAAATAATCGTCCGAAAAATTTTAAAACTACATTTCTAATTAGATTTCATGGAAATAAAATTATTTAAACAAAATTTACATTTTTTTATAAAGAAATAAAAAAGTTTCTGCAGTTTTTGTGTGATTTTTAAGAAAAAGGTTTTTTTGGTATAATTTTAAAAATAATCGACCGAAAAATTTTAAAACTACATTTCTAATTAGATTTCATGAAAATAAAATTATTTAAATAAAATTTACATTTTTTTATAAAGAAATAAAAAAGTTACAGCAGTTTTTGTTTGATTTTTAAGAAAAACGCATTATTTCTAAAAAATAAAGTTTTTTTGATATAATTTTAAAAGTAATCGTCCGAAAAATTTTAAAACTACATTTCTAATTAGATTTTATGAAAATAAAATTATTTAAACAAAGTTTACATTTTTTTATAAAGAAATAAAAAAGTTTCTGCAGTTTTTGTGTGATTTTTAAGAAAAACGCATTATTTCTAAAAATAAAGTTTTTTTGGTATAATTTTAAAAATAATCGTCCGAAAAATTTTAAAACTACATTTCTAATTAGATTTCATGAAAATAAAATTACTTAAACAAAATTTACATTTTTTTATAAAGAAATAAAAAAGTTTCTGCAGTTTTTGTGTGATTTTTAAGAAAAACCCATTATTTCTAAAAAATAACGTTTTTTGGTATAATTTTAAAAATAATCGACAGAAAAATTTTAAAACTACATTTCTAATTAGATTTCATGAAAATAAAATTATTTAAACAAAATTTACATTTTTTTATAAAGAAATAAAAAAGTTACAGCAGTTTTTGTTTGATTTTTAAGAAAAACGCATTATTTCTAAAAAATAACGTTTTTTTGGTATAATTTTAAAAATAATCGACAGAAAAATTTTAAAACTACATTTCTAATTAGATTTCATGAAAATAAAATTATTTAAACAAAATTTACATTTTTTTATAAAGAAATAAAAAAGTTTCTGCAGTTTTTGTGTGATTTTTAAGAAAAACCCATTATTTCTAAAAAATAAAGTTTTTTTGGTATAATTTTAAAAATAATCGTCCGAAAAATTTTAAAACTACATTTCTAATTAGATTTCATGAAAATAAAATTACTTTTAAACAAAATTTACATTTTTTTATAAAGAAATAAAAAAGTTTCTGCAGTTTTTGTGTGATTTTTAAGAAAAACGCATTATTTCTAAAAAATAACGTTTTTTTGGTATAATTTTAAAAATAATCGACAGAAAAATTTTAAAACTACATTTCTAATTAGATTTCATGAAAATAAAATTATTTAAACAAAATTTACATTTTTTTATAAAGAAATAAAAAAGTTTCTGCAGTTTTTGTGTGATTTTTAAGAAAAACCCATTATTTCTAAAAAATAAAGTTTTTTTGGTATAATTTTAAAAATAATCGTCCGAAAAATTTTAAAACTACATTTCTAATTAGATTTCATGAAAATAAAATTATTTAACCAAAATTTACATTTTTTTATAAAGAAATAAAAAAGTTTTTGCAGTTTTTTTGTGATTTTTAAGAAAAACGTTTTTTTGGTATAATTTTAAAAATAATCGTCCGAAAAAATTTAAAACTACATTTCTAATTATATTTCATGAAAATAAAAATATTTAAACAAAATTTACATTTTTTTATAAAGAAATGAAAAAGTTACAGCAGTTTTTGTTTGATTTTTAAGAAAAACGCATTATTTCTAAAAAATAACGTTTTTTTGGTATAATTTTAAAAATAATCGACAGAAAAATTTTAAAACTACATTTCTAATTAGATTTCATGAAAATAAAATTATTTAAACAAAATTTACATTTTTTTATAAAGAAATAAAAAAGTTTTTGCAGTTTTTTTGTGATTTTTAAGAAAAACGTTTTTTTGGTATAATTTAAAAAATAATCGACCGAAAAATATTAAAACTACATTTCTAATTAGATTTCATGAAAATGAAACTATTTAAATAAAATTTACATTTTTTTATAAAGAAATAAAAAAGTTACAGCAGTTTTTGTTTGATTTTTAAGAAAAACGCATTATTTCTAAAAAATAACGTTTTTTTGGTATAATTTTAAAAATAATCGACAGAAAAATTTTAAAACTACATTTCTAATTAGATTTCATGAAAATAAAATTATTTAAACAAAATTTACATTTTTTTATAAAGAAATAAAAAAGTTTCTGCAGTTTTTGTGTGATTTTTAAGAAAAACGTTTTTTTGGTATAATTTTAAAAATAATCGTCCGAAAAATTTTAAAACTACATTTCTAATTAGATTTCATAAAAATAAAATTATTTAAACAAAATTTACATTTTTTTATAAAGAAATAAAAAAGTTTCTGCAGTTTTTGTGTGATTTTTAAGAAATCCGTTTTTTTGGAATAATTTTAAAAATAATCGACCGAAAAATTTTAAAACTACATTTCTAATTAGATTTCATGAAACTAAAATTATTTAAACAAAATTTACATTTTTTTATAAAGAAATGAAAAAGTTACAGCAGTTTTTGTTTGATTTTTAAGAAAAACGCATTATTTCTAAAAAATAACGTTTTTTTGATATAATTTTAAAAGTAATCGTTCGAAAAATTTTAAAACTACATTTCTAATTAGATTTCATGAAAATAAAATTATTTAAACAAAATTTACATTTTTTTATAAAGAAATAAAAAAGTTTCTACAGTTTTTGTGTGATTTTTAAGAAAAACGTTTTTTTGGTATAATTTTAAAAATAATCGACCGAAAAATTTTAAAACTACATTTCTAATTAGATTTAATGAAAATAAAATTATTTAAACAAAATTTACATTTTTTTATAAAGAAATAAAAAAGTTACAGCAGTTTTTGTTTGATTTTTAAGAAAAACGCATTATTTCTAAAAAATAACGTTTTTTTGGTATAATTTTAAAAATAATCGACAGAAAAATTTTAAAACTACATTTCTAATTAGATTTCATGAAAATAAAATTATTTAAACAAAATTTACATTTTTTTATAAAGAAATAAAAAAGTTACAGCAGTTTTTTTTGATTTTTAAGAAAAACGCATTATTTCTAAAAATAACGTTTTTTTGATATAATTTTAAAAATAATCGACAGAAAAATTTTAAAACTACATTTCTAATTAGATATCATGAAAATAAAATTACTTAAACAAAATTTACATTTTTTTATAAAGAAATAAAAAAGTTTCTGCAGTTTTTGTGTGATTTTTAAGAAAAATGTTTTTTTGGTATAATTTTAAAAATAATCGTCCGAGAAATTTTAAAACTACATTTCTAATTAGATTTCATGAAAATAAAATTATTTAAACAAAATTTACATTTTTTTATAAAGAAATAAAAAAGTTACAGCAGTTTTTGTTTGATTTTTAAGAAAAACGCATTATTTCTAAAATATAACGTTTTTTTGGTATAATTTTAAAAATAATCGACAGAAAAATTTTAAAACTACATTTCTAATTAGATATCATGAAAATAAAATTACTTAAACAAAATTTACATTTTTTTATAAAGAAATATAAAAGTTTCTGCAGTTTTTGTGTGATTTTTAAGAAAAATGTTTTTTTGGTATAATTTTAAAAATAATCGTCCGAAAAATTTTAAAACTACATTTCTAATTAGATTTCATGAAAATAAAATTATTTAAACAAAATTTACATTTTTTTATAAAGAAATAAAAAAGTTACAGCAGTTTTTGTTTGATTTTTAAGAAAAACGCATTATTTCTAAAAAATAACGTTTTTTGGTATAATTTTAAAAATAATCGTCCGAAAAATTTTAAACCTATATTTCTATTTAGATTTCATGAAAATAAAATTATTTAAACAAAATTTACATTTTTTTATAAAGAAATAAAAAAGTTTCTGCAGTTTTTGTGTGATTTTTAAGAAAAACGTTTTTTTGGTATAATTTTAAAAATAATCGTCCGAAAAATTTTAAAACTACATTTCTAATTAGATTTCATGAAAATAAAATTATTTAAATAAAATTTACATTTTTTTATAAAGAAATAAAAAAGTTTCTGCAGTTTTTGTGTGATTTTTAAGAAAAACGTTTTTTTGGTATAATTTTAAAAATAATCGTCCGAAAAATTTTAAAACTACATTTCTAATTAGATATCATGAAAATAAAATTATTTAAACAAAATTTACATTTTTTTATAAAGAAATAAAAAAGTTTCTGCAGTTTTTGTGTGATTTTTAAGAAAAAGGTTTTTTTGGTATAATTTTAAAAATAATCGACCGAAAAATTTTAAAACTACATTTCTAATTAGATTTCATGAAAATAAAATTATTTAAACAAAATTTACATTTTTTTATAAAGAAATAAAAAAGTTACAGCAGTTTTTGTTTGATTTTTAAGAAAAACGCATTATTTCTAAAAAATAACGTTTTTTTGGTATAATTTTAAAAATAATCGACAGAAAAATTTTAAAACTACATTTCTAATTAGATTTCATGAAAATAAAATTATTTAAACAAAATTTACATTTTTTTATAAAGAAATAAAAAAGTTACAGCAGTTTTTGTTTGATTTTTAAGAAAAACGCATTATTTCTAAAAAATAACGTTTTTTTGGTATAATTTTAAAAATAATCGACAGAAAAATTTTAAAACTACATTTCTAATTAGATTTCATGAAAATAAAATTATTTAAACAAAATTTACATTTTTTTATAAAAAATTAAAAAGTTTCTGCAGTTTTTGTGTGATTTTTAGAAAAATGTTTTTTTGGTATAATTTTAAAAATAATCGTCCGAAAAATTTTAAAACTACATTTCTAATTAGATTTCATGAAAATAAAAATATTTAAACAAAATTTACATTTTTTTATAAAGAAATGAAAAAGTTACAGCAGTTTTTGTTTGATTTTTAAGAAAAACGCATTATTTCTAAAAAATAAAGTTTTTTTGGTATAATTTTAAAAATAATCGTCCGAAAAATTTTAAAACTACATTTCTAATTAGATTTCATGAAAATAAAATTACTTAAACAAAATTTACATTTTTTTATAAAGAAATAAAAAAGTTTTTGCAGTTTTTTTGTGATTTTTAAGAAAAACGTTTTTTTGGTATAATTTAAAAAATAATCGACCGAAAAATTTTAAAACTACATTTCTAATTAGATTTCATGAAAATGAAACTATTTAAACAAAATTTACATTTTTTTATAAAGAAATAAAAAAGTTACAGCAGTTTTTGTTTGATTTTTAAGAAAAACGCATTATTTCTAAAAAATAACGTTTTTTTGGTATAATTTTAAAAATAATCGACAGAAAAATTTTAAAACTACATTTCTAATTAGATTTCATAAAAATAAAATTATTTAAACAAAATTTACATTTTTTTATAAAGAAATAAAAAAGTTTCTGCAGTTTTTGTGTGATTTTTAAGAAAAACGTTTTTTTGGTATAATTTTAAAAATAATCGTCCGAAAAATTTTAAAACTACATTTCTAATTAGATTTCATGAAAATAAAATTATTTAAACAAAATTTACAGTTTTTTATTAAGAAATAAAAAAGTTACAGCAGTTTTTGTTTGATTTTTAAGAAAAACGCATTATTTCTAAAAAATAACGTTTTTTTGGTATAATTTTAAAAATAATCGTCCGAAAAATTTTAAAACTACATTTCTAATTAGATTTCATGGAAATAAAATTATTTAAACAAAATTTACATTTTTTTATAAAGAAATAAAAAAGTTTCTGCAGTTTTTGTGTGATTTTTAAGAAAAAGGTTTTTTTGGTATAATTTTAAAAATAATCGACCGAAAAATTTTAAAACTACATTTCTAATTAGATTTCATGAAAATAAAATTATTTAAATAAAATTTACATTTTTTTATAAAGAAATAAAAAAGTTACAGCAGTTTTTGTTTGATTTTTAAGAAAAACGCATTATTTCTAAAAAATAAAGTTTTTTTGATATAATTTTAAAAGTAATCGTCCGAAAAATTTTAAAACTACATTTCTAATTAGATTTTATGAAAATAAAATTATTTAAAGTTTACATTTTTTTATAAAGAAATAAAAAAGTTTCTGCAGTTTTTGTGTGATTTTTAAGAAAACGTTTTTTTGGTATAATTTTAAAAATAATCGACCGAAAAATTTTAAAACTACATTTCTAATTAGATTTCATGAAAATAAAATTATTTAAACAAAATTTACATTTTTTTATTAAGAAATAAAAAAGTTTCTGCAGTTTTTGTGTGATTTTTAAGAAAAACGTTTTTTTGGTATAATTTTAAAAATAATCGTCCGAAAAATTTTAAAACTACATTTCTAATTAGATTTCATGAAAATAAAATTATTTAAACAAAATTTACAGTTTTTTATTAAGAAATAAAAAAGTTACAGCAGTTTTTGTTTGATTTTTAAGAAAACGCATTATTTCTAAAAATAACGTTTTTTTGGTATAATTTTAAAAATAATCGTCCGAAAAATTTTAAAACTACATTTCTAATTAGATTTCATGGAAATAAAATTATTTAAACAAAATTTACATTTTTTTATAAAGAAATAAAAAAGTTTCTGCAGTTTTTGTGTGATTTTTAAGAAAAAGGTTTTTTTGGTATAATTTTAAAAATAATCGACCGAAAAATTTTAAAACTACATTTCTAATTAGATTTCATGAAAATAAAATTATTTAAATAAAATTTACATTTTTTTATAAAGAAATAAAAAAGTTACAGCAGTTTTTGTTTGATTTTTAAGAAAAACGCATTATTTCTAAAAAATAAAGTTTTTTTGATATAATTTTAAAAGTAATCGTCCGAAAAATTTTAAAACTACATTTCTAATTAGATTTTATGAAAATAAAATTATTTAAACAAAGTTTACATTTTTTTATAAAGAAATAAAAAAGTTTCTGCAGTTTTTGTGTGATTTTAAGAAAAACGTTTTTTTGGTATAATTTTAAAAATAATCGACCGAAAAATTTAAAACTACATTTCTAATTAGATTTCATGAAAATAAAATTATTTAAACAAAATTTACATTTTTTTATTAAGAAATAAAAAAGTTACAGCAGTTTTTGTTTGATTTTTAAGAAAAACGCATTATTTCTAAAAAATATCGTTTTTTTGTATAATTTTAAAAATAATCGACAGAAAAATTTTAAAACTACATTTCTAATTAGATTTCATGAAAATAAAATTATTTAAACAAAATTTACATTTTTTTATAAAGAAATAAAAAAGTTACAGCAGTTTTTGTTTGATTTTTAAGAAAAACGCATTATTTCCAAAAAATAAAGTTTTTTTTGGTATAATTTTAAAAATAATCGACAGAAAAATTTTAAAACTATATTTCTAATTAGATTTCATGAAAATAGAAATTATTTAAACAAAATTTACATTTTTTTATAAAGAAATAAAAAAGTTTCTGCAGTTTTTGTGTGATTTTTAAGAAAAACGTTTTTTTGGTATAATTTTAAAAATAATCGTCCGAAAAATTTTAAAACTACATTTCTAATTAGATTTCATAAAAATAAAATTATTTAAACAAAATTTACATTTTTTTATAAAGAAATAAAAAAGTTACAGCAGTTTTTGTTTGATTTTTAAGAAAAACGCATTATTTCTAAAAAATAACGTTTTTTTGGTATAATTTTAAAAATAATCGACAGAAAAATTTTAAAACTATATTTCTAATTAGATTTCATGAAAATAAAATTATTTAAACAAAATTTACATTTTTTTATAAAGAAATAAAAAGGTTTCTGCAGTTTTTGTGTGATTTTTAAGAAAAACGTTTTTTTGGTATAATTTTAAAAATAATCGACCGAAAAATTATAAAACTACATTTCTAATTAGATTTCATGAAAATAAAATTATTTAAACAAAATTTACATTTTTTTATAAAGAAATAAAAAAGTTACAGCAGGTTTTGTTTGATTTTTAAGAAAAACGCTTTATTTCTAAAAAATAACGTTTTTTTGGTATAATTTAAAAAATAATAGACAGAAAAATTTTAAAACTACAT